>WURS02042513.1:0-11213 GCA_011762765.2 Rhinocypha anisoptera | reverse complement strand
TGATGATGATGTAGTAACATCGAAACCTGGTAGAAATAAACCTATATTTTTGTGGAAAATTGCACTAATTTAATCAATACATAGTAATTAATATCTTAATTATTTTTTTTCTTTTGAAGTTTTGAAATATATTTATTAAGGTAGTTTATTTTCACCCACATAAAGTTTTCATTGCACACTATAAGGCATTTTTATCAAAGAGGATGCAATGAGATTAACAGAAATATTAATATAAAACTTTTTACATTAATCAATTTGAGACACGAGAGATATGTTATCAACACGAATGACAATTTACATGGAACAAGCAATTAACTTTATGTGTATATTTAAGAATTCAAAGTCGCAAAAATAGTCTACATACATATAATTATAAATTCAATCAATTCCAAGTTTGTTTTTGTTTCAAAAGCTTTTAATTTCAGTACATATTGTAGCATTAATAGCAGGAAATATCTTGGCAGCAAAAAGAGAAAAACTATTTTTGGATATGTATTCAACAGCAAGAATCAGCATTAACAAAATATGTACAAAATAAATAAAATTTAATAATTTAGAATTTTTAATATATATATGTATACATATTAATACATTTTAATATATATACGTACATATACGAGAAGGATAAATGTGGTGAAAGAGAATGTAAAATAAAAACGCACCGAATAAATATAGTAGCTTATTTTCATGTGAAATAGTTTAGAATGGTTGATGATTAAGGGTAATCTAATGGTATACGTAGGCTTTTGATAAACAACAGATGATAACTATCTCACGTAAAAAATCACTGTTTGATTTGCCTAAGCCCTCTTTATAGACGACAAAAATTTCTTAGTCCATCTCCGATAAGAAGTAAATATGTGACATTGAATGAAGGACAACATTTTTAATATAATTTATAAAATTTTCTTATCATGAAGCGTGCCAAAAACAATCATATATAATACAGGAAACCAGATAGTACGTTTCAAAAATTGTCTCAACCGTTTCAAAAAAGACCTTAGAACTCCCTCACTCCCGATCGTCATAGGTGTGAAACAGTGTCCTAGTCCCATCCCCAGATTAAGTTTATTTTTCAAATGAGTAGCTATTTCTTTTTTCGTGTCTCCACTACTAAAATACCTTTTGCACAACAGTGCCATTCACAGACAACAAGATTTAATTGGGGAACGCCTATATCTATATTTAAAGGTCTTTGTCAGAACAACATTACGTCATGGAAAATATTAATTTCACTTCATATTGCTTCCTAGATTTTTTACCTTACCGAAATGTTGAAAATGTTAAAGCAATGTATGCGTGTGTTAACATAATTATAATGTGATTTCTACGCATCTGACAATTTATTCGAACAGCCAATTTTGGGTAAGCTAATGAAAGGTTTAAGAATGAGAAAGGTGAGTACTGTATTCATTCATAGGTGTTCCACCATTCATGGCCTATGCCATTAAGTAGGCGATAGTCGTCGAGGAATACAAGATGTAAGATTTATCGTAATTCCTTAGGATAATCTGTTGCAACGGTTAAACTGCTATAATCATACATCCAAATTCTGATCTCCCAACTTTTAAACAGCAGATAATAACCTCTGGGATTATTTGCATATATGGAAAGACACTGTCAATAACCACAAAAAGTCAGGGACGCCAGACGGAGGAACTTATTTTTAAATCTTTAATCCGCTTTGCCGAGTAAATAACACCGGAATATCCCCGGGCGAAGGAACAAATCTGGAAGGTGGAATTTAAGAAGTCTGTCTTCACATTCTTCCCTTGGCCAGGTGTAGTTAAGTACCCGTTCTCTCGCACCGTCAAAAAAGCACATAAGCACGCAGCATGCTCTTGGAGTAGGATCTCCTCGCCCGTATTTATACAACGCTCTTAGGCGCCTATCTGTGGCGAAGAAGAAGGTCGTGAGATCGGTGAGGAGGGGTGGTGGTAAAAATGCCATAGAAGGGAAAGACTTCAAATTGGAAAAACCTGGCGAAGGAATATCCTTATTTCGAAAAAATAATGATATGTACTTTTGTCAAAGAAAGTAAGAAATAAGATAGTTGCATATCGCTATATCATTTAAAAATCACTAAGAATGGTGAACAGTTTCACGGAAGTAAGGCGAGAATATTTTACGGACAGAGCATGTGATAAACGTGATATTTCCCTGGAGTAAAAACACTCCTATTTATCTTTCGTCTCTCATGTATCTGCCATTTTAAGTTTTACCCAAACCTATGTAATTTTGGTAATTAACAGAGTAAAAAGATCTCTAATTTTCCTTAGAGCGCTGGTTTTTGAGAAAAAATCCAATTCTGACCCTGGAAAAATATCGAAAAATGTTCTGGGATATTTTCTACCAAATAATATCAAGCGAAAGAAATTTTTCGTGACTCGGAAGGAGCTTGCATTCAGCCTACCAGTCTTCATGGTCTATGAAGACTGGTAGGCTGAATGCAAGATTAAATTTTCTATACGTCACCAACCCTTTTTCTTTCTAGATCGAGGAATCACCATCCTACACTACATTGATCGGTCAGAAGTGACAAAATTATATAGAGATATACGTGCAATGAACTACCTATTCACGGATTTTTTGTCCCTCGAATGTTTTATCATCATAATACCACCATCACAGTCTTCTGCTCTAGAGTCAGTTTGAAAAGTAAGGTTATAGCTCACCTAGCACTAAGCCCAAGCACAAACGCGCTGCCGAGTGAATTTTTCACAGGCCGAGGCGTGTGAAAAATCCACACTTCAGGGTAGAGGGACCAGTTCCTTTCCAAATTCGACCTGTGGTTTCTCACGAAGATATGGTACCCAGAAAATCACTCTGCATGAGATTTAGCTGAAAGTTTCCAAATGTGCCTTCGGCCCTTGAATACTTCTCCCCTTTAGCAACTTAAAGCTCTACCCACTGGGTACCACTTATCATCGTAATTCAAAATTTAACCAGAGTTAATGTATTTTACCTAAAAATATGTGGGATGATGTTTCTTATGGTAAAAAATAAAATCTCATTTTTTAAAAACTGATTTACTATCAAATGTATTATCAAATAAGGAGATAAAAAGAAGATACCGACAATTTGCACTTTTTGATACTATTACGGTTTTGGGAATATTTTTAAACTACTAGTCCTATTACTTTTAGGACACTGAGACCAAAGTATCCCATGAATTAAAACATATCATTGAAATTTATTAATTTTTAATATCCAGCTCTCCAAGAGAGTTCGGATACAACACCCTCTAAAACTCACAAACATATTTATATGCGTAACGCGGAATGGACCTTCTGAGTCCATTCCGCGTTACCTGACCCTATTCTGCAAAGTGGAGTATGCAAAAGAAAGTCTCAGTTAAACGATTTGCGGGTCGTGATGACGGATGAACCTATTGTTTTAATGCATTATTTCAGATGTTATTAGCTCTTGGAATTAATTTTAAGACCACTTGTAATTTTTAGGAACTTAATATAGTTGATCATCAAGTGTCAATCACCAAATGATGCTATCATATTTTATAATTTAGGTTCTTCTTCCATTAAAAATAAAATATGAGGCTCATTTTCTGAAGGGAGACGGCATGGAAGCTTATTGATAATGAGAAAATATCAATATAAAAATGGCACAATAAGAATTAATTACGATATTGAAATAAATCAACCTTCAATATATTTCCAAGGTGTTTAAAATTAGCTTTAACTTCAACTATAATTTTAAAATTAACCCATTACGGATAACTCCTTTATAAAGAGATGAAAATACAGATTACTCCTGTTTACGACAATGACAGATTTCAATTAAGCTGCTCTGATTTGAAAACCGCTGACATAGAGTGGCAAAACAATAAACTACTGAATACCCTTGGTCAAGTATTTTTCATTAAAATAAAAATACATTACCTACCGTTTTAGAAATCTAATGATCTCATACAGACGTGACTAAACACTTTTGTCAAAATTTATAGAACGATAGTTGGATCCCTATATGAGTAGAAAATATTATACCGCCGATGTACTTTTTTCAGTATGAAGACGGTATTCCTTGTTATGGAGGTCACAAACCTATCCGATCGCCCTCGATGCACATGAAGAAGCGGATGTAGGAAAGGCCTCCTCGGCGAAGAGAGCCATCCTCCCAGGCAGTACGCGCAACGATGATATATATATGTTGGTGTACGTGATGTGCTTCGAAAAGCGAACAAGAGAGAGAGGGGGAAAGAGAAGGAAGAACGGAAGAGAATGGGGTGAGAAGGAGATGCCGGTGTTACTGGTTATATTGACGTCAAGAACTGCGCCCGAGGAGACGAAGAAATAAAAAGCAAAAATAGACGTGGCGAAGGAGTGAAGCGACGGTGAGGAAATGCAAAAACAGTAACACCTATATAATAAAATAGTAACGCTTCATTAAAAGAAGAAATGTTGAGCACAAACGGCGGCCGCACGAATCACATCACATATCTCAATCATGGAGTAAATTATAAGAAATAAATTCCACGAACGCACTATGAAGCCCAACAATTAGAAATATAAACGTTTTTAATTACTCCATGCATAATATTTACCGCAGAATGGCAATTCTTTCGTGGACTATTCAGCTTTCCGGTTATCAAAATGAAATCATTGAGGGCGAACAATGAACACTAGAGGTAGAAAAGTGATTTTGAAACAAAATATCCTCGGTAACAAAAGCATGCTATTCGTAAGACATACTTTCTTATATACAAGCAGACATTCTTTCTAATACACAAATCAGGAGATTAACAGAAATCAGTTAGGACCCCATTTCCTTCTGTAGACAGGCTCTTCTAAAATATTTAAATTGTGGAATTCACTGTCCTTGTTTTGTAGGAAGGTTTCATCAAGAGACGGGATGGAAAAAAGAACATGGAAGCTTATTCGATTGCGTGTTCTGTAATGGTACATGTTGGGGATTAAAAGAATGAGGTAAGGGACACTAAACTGAAAATGAGTACACAGACATGTAATTCTATGCCTTTTTCGACCTATAAATTTATATTAATAAATATGAGTGATTAGAGGGATTCAGTACTCTGAAATAATTATTCCAGCAAAGTAATGGTTCAATTTTTTTATATGTAAATTATAGTATATGGTCAACCACCTAAACTTTTATGGGGGGAGACTATTGTATTTCTTCGTCTATGTTCCCAGTAATTTAAAAATAACATCCTTAAAGTGGGCATTCTTCAATTTAGCTCATTAGGTGAAGACCATTTTGATTTACTCAGTGTTTGACATTTTTCTTAACACATCCATTGGGAGTAGAGTCAACTATTACAAAAGTTTCAAAGTAAGAGTTCTCAAAGGCTCCTCTGCCCTCTTTAAGTAAGATAAAGTACGGGGTGTTGAGAAACTGGTTATAGATCACCGCAACTCTTTAATGAATAAGCATATTATGAGAATCCTGACCATTTAAAATTTCTCTGGAGTGGAACAAACAAATTTCCTGCTCCTGCCACTCTTTTGGCGCAAGAGGAGTGATAATTGAAAAAAGGAGACGGAAAACAAAACGGCTTTTGAGAAAAGAGAGCAACGGAGACGCGTGAATTATTACCTTCAGAGAAAATGAGTTTGAATGCAAAACGCATAAAAAAGCTAAGGGGAGGGAGAAGAGGAGGCAATAAACGTCAAATGATGAACTGGTAAAGTGTGTTGTGGCAAAGCGTTGACGATTAAAACTCCTGCCGCTCTGGAAGCAGGGAGGGACGATGACAACGAGAACAAAAAATGGAGGCGTGGATAGCTGGAAGTGGTGAGGGGTTCACGCCACGGAATCGAGAGGAAGGACCCGGATGGGATTTGAAGCTAGGCGGTGGAAAAAAAAGAAGCAGAGAAGAAGGGGGACAATGGAAAAATGAGAATTCCCCCACGTCTTCATTTAGGGAAGAGGGGAAGTGGAGGAAGTAGGGGGAGGGGACTCGTCGGATTTGAGGGCGGAGGGAAGTTAACAGAAAAAAGAAAGAAGTCCTTGCGAAGGGCGGGTGTCGCCGGCCGAGTGGGGTCGGGATTTTGGGACCTGGCCAAAAGACGGCGGCGTGGATGAAGAGGGTGGGTGGGAGGAGGGGAGAGGAGGAGCTGTGAAACAGACGAGGAGAGGGAGGATTTGTAGCCTTAATGACAATTGGCATGCTGCTCGCTACATCACACATACCGGCTCCTCCACTGTGATTTCCATTTCGTCTTGGGATTTAAATTAATTTTGACGGCGAAAAATAAATATTTATTACACTCGCATAAAAAAATTCAAAATGGTGCAGGAAAATATACTGTGTCTACGTACACCTTGGGAAAGAACATTTGCAGAGAAAAATGTTTCTCCTAAAATACCAATGAGTAAAATATCAACATATATTCTACATAATGGATTTGACAACTCAAAATCACAGATAAATTTCAATCCTAAATTGGGATGAGCGATGGATTATACTTTCTACTTTAATGTCAATGATTTATTTCATCCAACAACATAAAAGCAGCCGAACGAAATGCAACCATGATAACAAATTAAGTTAAACGGTTATCTCAAGATGTTGAATGCTATATGTAATAATGCCCAAATAAACGACGATACTTTCATGAATTTTTCAAAACACATCACTTCCTAAAACTTTTTAGCTATTAAACCCTGCAACTTCTATGAATTTAATCATTTTATTTACAAATGAAAAATTTTGTGACCCTGGTCTGGTGAGTATATCTGTAAAGGATATGGTAAAAAGTTATCCTTTTATGTGAACTAGTGAGTAGAAATTTGTCATAATGTAGACCGAAGATAGAAAAAAATATTCATTATTTCATATAGAAAAATAATGGTTTTAAATTAAATCATTTACCAAAATGAACAAATTGGAGCTTAGTAACATCTAAGAAGAATTATATTAATACTTTCTGAATGAATACGTATAAAACAACTGCTAATCCTCACAATTTTAATGTATGAATTTATCTTTTAAGCATAATATAAATAAATCAGTTATCAACGAATTTCCTTAATTTTAAATGGCAATACTACAATATTATTTTTTAAATCAACTAAGTTCAATAATTAACTTATTTCACAATATTTAAGAGTTGAAAGAAGCTAAACTCGGTTCAAGTTATTATAATAAACGGAAATTTATACCCAAGTCTCGACAGGATGTCCACAGAGTATATGCTTGGATTCTTAAGTTAACTCTACCACCGTGAAATTCCATTCCTTCACTGCATTTTTTTGTTTGTCGACTGGTGATTCTGAAAGAAGGGGCAGAGCTAAAAACCGAAATTCTGGAAATGATGATTGTGCATGTAGAGAAGTAGTATATATATGATCTTGCCATTAATAACTAAGAGCTAATGAATATAAATAATACTATAAAAACTCCACCAAAATAAAATTATGAGGTTGCAGGGGACAACGCAACAAAAACAAAGCTGCATTTTTTCTGCGATTCAGGGCAGTTTTACGGGTTCAATCTAAGTATCCAAGATCTAGAACAAATTTAATGAATCTATTTGGAATCGAATGAATATAATTTCAGCCAAAATATGTATTGATCTAATCAAAATTTCAACGAAAATAAATGAACGTTGTACATAAAAATTGACACATATGTAATAGCATACGTTACTTTATTGATTATATTATTTCTGTTTTGGACAGACAAAATAATTAAGTATTGCTTGTTCATTTATAAATCGTAAACAACGAAGTCAATAAGTGTTATATATGTATATATATATATATATATATATATATTTCGTATTTTCCTTTTATCATTAATAAGAAACGTAATGAGTATCAAGATAAACCCCTTGTGTAAATTTTTAAATTGAGCTCTGATATTAATTAAAGGCGTTGACAAAATAACGCCATGAAAAGCATTTTCATGAAGCTTAGGAAAGATAGACCACCCATCAAGATAAGCGATGTCTACCCCTCCATTAAAACTATAATGTGAATTCGCGCTGAGGATTTTTTCTAGAGAAAGAAGTGTAAAGGCTCAGAATTCGTGGACTTGGCGCCGCTGAGGAGGTGCCAAATTGGATAGTGAGAGGGACATAAAGAAGGAAGGAAGTCTTGACATTCCCAGGATACAAATGGTGACGAAGACAAAAATCTCTCCTCCCGTTTTAACATCTGCGTGCGGACTGCTGCTAAGTAGCTGCAGACTTTGTCTCACAATTCTTAACCAAATGATCAGGTGCAAAGAGGTCAAGTAAACAGAAAAGTCTCACAATACATCTAGCTTCGTCGCTATCTAGTGCTAGTGAATCTATTAAAATTAAAAATAATTACCTCGTTCACGTTACAAATTATATTCTCATTAAAGTCACATGCCACTAGCTTCAATTCTTTTAAAAATTCAAAAAATTAAATTTCAAATCTCACGGAAATGTATCATAAGTGCATCAATATATAAGCATCATCTACCTCCAAAAATATGCGATAGTACAATATATCGTATAAGCGAAACGGGTTTACTGGTGCCGAAATTGCGCACTCACTTATAAACTCGTCATAAACTTTAATATAGTTTACTAACATAAGTAACATTAATATTAAACTCATGTGAGTCTGATAGAATGATTTGAAATGTACTCGTATATACTAAAAAATCTGTGATTTTGCGAAAGTGTATTTAAATTTTTGTTTCATATATTTTGATAAATATTTTTACCACATTTACCTCTGTTTTTTTAAGATTGACGGCTCTACTTTTTCCTTTTACGAGTATACCTAGGCGATCTTTTGGCAATAATAGGACCAATTTTTTCTTGAGTTTTTCTATTTAGCCTCAGCCTTAGGACTATAAGATGAAGGATAATATGAGAGGGATTTCTTATGCTTAAAAGATTTTTTAACTACCTTTTAATTTTTAATACTTTTCATATTATTATTTTCGTTTAACACTCTAGTTCATGAATAGAAACAAATCCTTAATCAAGGGATTACCTCAAATTTAAATTCAGAATCCTCAATGAAGAAAGTAACTATTTTCTTTTATAAAAGTGAATATCATCTGAATCTTATACAATTTTTCATGTTTCAAAGGAATTCATAAAGTAATCAAGGAACATGTACATGTTAATCCTGGTATATTAAATAGACTTCGTGACCGTTATTTTTGTAACATACTTATATTTAAACACGGTTAATTTTTAATTTCAGTTCTTCAGTTAAAAAAAATGGGAGATCGAAAAAATTTACCTAGTGTGAGACATATGTAAACTATTTCCCATCACGTAGTATTAGAAGTGGTAGCTAACCATGAACACACCCTTTTCACGGCCGACTTCCACAAGTGACTTCCAGGGTAACAGGTCTATGCTAAGGTTTATTTCACTTTTTTTAGCTCCGGGCACCTCGGTCTCTATTCGGGGATGTTGGTTTCACAGAGGGAAAAAGATTGTGATGGAGATACAGCAACCACCCAGATGGCGCGCCAAGCCCTTCTAACATAAAGCCCCTGCGGCGTGGAATGGGAAGGAGAGCGGATCCTACCCGGGGGAGAGAAAAAGTGAAGCCGACCGAGAAGCCGTGTTGGACTAGGGGAGTGCATTTAAAGCTATTTAAATTTCACGCCAAGAACGTAAAGGATCCATCCCATTGGAACTTATGCTATCAAGTTATATTACTACGAAAGAAGCCTCTTCGAGCTTCCCTTTTTCCACGGCACAATCGTGAAAATTTCGTGGTGGCTTTGGTAAGAGGAAACCGTAAGGTATTTGCGACGGGCTTATCCATACTACGGAATGGTCGAGGTAGAAGCGTTCAAAAATACCAGTACGTTTATAACCTGGCTTCAAGTGTTTTCATAACCTAACTGTAAAGACCGTTCCTAAGCCACAGGTCTCACCCTTTCGTCACGAGCAGGCACGATGCTTTCCCCTCTTTTACTCTCCTCCTCCTCCCCGTTTCGTTTCCTCGCCCCCACCCACCAAAGCACGCAACTTTGAGCATGAAAGTATAAGGCTAGGGCATACTGAAGAGTTACGTTCTAATTTTATCCTAATGAAAGTTAAGAATTCCAAGTTGAACTCATCCTAGGCGTCTCTAGAATTGTGTAAAGTTGTATGCAATGTGATAATCATTCAGTTAATCGATGGAATTATTGTGCAAAAGCGCGCTTGTTGAGTGTCCATTACCGAAACTCGGGACGCACTCCAGGAGTCTTACATCCGACTCAGAAAGGCGAACTATCGTACTACCTTTTTTCATGCCTTAATAATAGTATAATAATCGATACAATCTTCAAAATAAAGTGTTTACCTACTACTTGCGGCATTTATTTTGTTAAAAGTTTAATTATTCAACACTAGTCAAGAAAAAGTTTATATAAACTACTTTAACTTGATTATTGTACCGATCCTTATAAAAACAAAACACCTACACTTTTTCTTTCACAGGTTAAGGACCCAACATTTGGCGATGATTTTACTATGCAAAATAAATAATAACAATAATCGAACTGATACCCTCAGCAATCCGTAAGTGTTTATAATTTACATTTGAAACTCAATAGAACTTTTAGAATTAGATGCTTATGCATAACTCAGTCATTCAAAAAGTATCGTCTCATTGACTCCCACATCGTATTTTTGCTATCGAAAATGAGTCGAACATCTTTGATGCCAGGTAGCAGTCGCATACTTGAATTTACTAATTTAATAAATAATAGTTGAGTTTAAAAAAAATTCTAATTAATTAACTTTGCGTATTTATTTAATATTTTAGAACTTGAAAATAATTATGTATATAAGAAGTGTCTAGTACTTTGGTAATATAAAAAATCAAATTAAAATCGATTATTAAATTTGTTTTCGTCTCTTAGATGACTGCCGAGACCTGAGACATAAGAGAAGAAGATTATAAAAACATCTCTTCATCTACTTTGATCTCATAGCCCTAGTAGATTGCAATCATTTACCTGGAGGAAGAATAGGGTGACCATATGGATGATAGGCGTACCTTCTCTTAGTTGTTAGGTAACTGCCATTAACTTCTCGATTGTCAGACCGGCATGACGACATAGAAACTCTATCCTTGTCAAAACTAGAGAAGAAGTACTCCTATCCGCATAGCCCTCATCCTAATCATAGGTTTCCAGATTTCGGTTTGTAGCAACTCTACAAGCTATCGCCGACCGGGTTAGCCTGGTGGGTAGCGTGCTCGCCGGCTAACCCAAAGGTCGCGGGTTCGAATCCCGCCCA
>WURS02042492.1:0-11214 GCA_011762765.2 Rhinocypha anisoptera | reverse complement strand
ACAATGGATAAACAAAGTCATGTTTTGTATATTCGAAAGTACATCTGATGTAAACAAAGACCGCCATGTTTGTTTTGATAGCTCTCTCTCTTGCTCTTGGAATGTCTCGGATAAGATACATGCAACACGATTATTGATTGGTTCCAGTTTTGGGACGGCGGCCGTCATCTTTCGTTGGTCAAGGTATAGCAACTATACCTAATAAGGAATCACACCAAATAAATAGATATCCAAGAATAGGCTAATTATTACGAAACTATAATGTCACAAAAGAGACGAACCTACTCCTCACAAAGAGTATTACCTATTTTCATATCCTCTTCTCTCTTAAAAATTAAGAACAAAATATCATCTATTGACCGTCTTCTGTATTTTGAGCTTTGTATAAACACAAGAAACAAAACTGAAAATGAAGGTTATCTTTAAAAGAAGTTTTCTTTGAAACTACTTGAGCCTTTTCTCTGGAGTATTTTGTTGAGGTAAATGAAACCTCTATGGATCTCCATACAATATAGTCGCTTGTTTTTTAAATACTCCCTTACTATGTGGAATCTTTCCTTGCAGGGGAATTTTATGTGTGACGATATTTAAAAAATATTATTCTTGGATTTTCAGGATTCTGGCATACATTAATACAGCTTTCTTTGTTATGGAAATGAATAAATGACCATTTTACCATGATTTTTCTCTTGTAAAATTTTATTAATTCTTTCTAAGCGTAAATGGTCCAAATTCCAAATAATTCTAATTTAGATGGGAAAAACAAGGTGCATTTGTCAACGGAGTCATCAGGTTGGAACAGTGGTTAAACGTCGCTTAGTACTTTCCCAGAGCGTAACGTTTATTCAGCGTTTCATATTCCTGTTTTTGGAGTTAAAGTGGCCGTACTTTTAAAGCTCTTAGAAAATATTCTTTCACTGGATTTTTTGGTTCACCGCAGGCATTGTTGTACGATGATTCGAGGATCTGTTTCTTGTAAAAGCCTTATTGTAGAAAGCGGCTATTCTTGGAAATTAACTTACATGTTTATATATTTTCCCTTTACGCTCTTGCGAAAAGCACTTCAAATTACGTTACGAGTAATTCCTTTACGGAATTTTAATTACTGCTAAGAGCTGAAAATATATGTCCGTGTTGTATCTTATGTGAGTTGGCCGGTGGCTAAAAACAATTAGGTGCATTATCATTCGATTAAAATTAGATTACACTCTCAACATATGCGGAGTGTGTTGGTTGTTGGCTGAACTTCCTGTTACGACTAATATCCCAGAATTCAAAATAACCTTGGAAGGAGAATTTGACATCATGTAAGTGTGTCAACATTTGTTCATAAATGTTGAGTGTGATTTTTGCTATATAGTGGAGACTTTAGTTAGTTATTCCAGAATTTAGAAAACCCTGGTAAGAAATTATGATTAAATATATTATATAAATAGATTATAATGTAAATGAATGTAAAAAGAAATGAATAACTCATTATAATAATTTTTATTTTAGATGAATCAGTTTATTCATATGAAAATCAACATTTTCATCTTAAGAGTACCAAACTTTGATAACATCTCTAAACGATAGAATGCAGCCTGAAAATTACTGATAATATATTAAAATATGCTTGATTGTTCTATGAATATCAGTCTCAGAGAAATCATCCCTATCCCTAAGACATTTCCTATATTCCTTGAACCCTTAATACCTAGGAAAATTCCTATGACATTTTAAGACTTACGCAGTTTTACTTCCTTTGGTTTCGTAAAATATCGTGCATTACTGATGAAATAATTGAACATTTTTATAAATAATTTTGTCGTAAAATATTAATGTTTCATCGAAATGTATTAAACAGGGTTTACTCGATAAAAATAAATAAAAATTAATATTCAAGAAAATATGGAAATTCGATTTCAAAATCTATTATATTTGAGTGACAATAAACGAATATAATATCGTATTGCGCAAGAATAATATATCGACTAAGGTATATTTTTTTATGTACACCGGAGAAGAACTACCTTAACACAATTCCATTCTATACTCTGGACATCGTACCATCGTTATTACCGAATCCCGATCATATAAAAGAGGCACAAACACTTGCAAGTTGATCAGCCACAGTTTATTAGCCACAATTATTGACCATTGTCCTAGGTATGCAGTCCAAACAACGACTTATCTATAATTGCAATCCAACGTAAACTGACACCTTCCAAACCTCTTCATACCCTCGTAGTTAGAAATCGAATAAAATAATTGAATCGTAGTCAAATTAAGTAGGCACAATTAGTCGATGATGCCCTCCTTGATTGATCTCCTTGATTGATCATCAGTCTAAGTTTGCTGCGCGAAGAATGAATTACTACCGAGTCACGCTTTAACAAAAACTCTTTATCAATTTTGATTATTTCTTAGGAGTTTTAACATTGAATCCAAAATACATAATATAATCCTACGCATACATTTATTACCCAACATTTCATCCTCAATTACCCTCTTAAAAACCCATCCCCATTTATATCCCTTCCATCTATCCTTCCTGACTTTTTCGGATTTCACTCAACGATTTCATCTCTTCCCATACCATTCGTGTACTTCTTCATTAGTTTTCTTTTCCATCCAATTTACCTTGCCCATCCTTCGCCAAACCCCCATCTCAATAGCCCACAATCTACGCTCATCATTCTTTCTCATGGGAGTTTTCAGATGCACGGAATGCTGTGGTCTTCATAGGAGGGGTTTCAGTATGTTTTTCCTTACTTCTTTACATAAAGTTCCCCTAATTGACTATTTTATTTTCGCAAAAAGGATATTTTGCTAAAGATTTACGTCTTGTTAATACTCTCTGCTAATTGCATTTACCTCTATTACGCTGCACATTAAAATACAATTTTATAATTCTTAAAATCCTTCCTTCTTCCTAATAAGTTGGGGATGAAGGATAACTCCTTGTCTTTTATTTACCTGAGTCTTCATTATTCACGGGAATCATGTTACTTTTGCTTCCTTTTTATTAATTTTCAACACTTGCCTTTCATATTGGTCCTGTAAAGAGCTTAACGAGATTTGTAGTACTTTAGGTGAATAGCTAATGACTACTAAGACTTTGGTCTTCCGCAAATCTGACCGTCTAGGTGAGTTACCTACCCACTTAATTCCTGTCTCCGCTGTTTCCCATGTCCTTTTACCATCTCCTCTGAGTACAAGTTATAAAGTACAGGTGACAGCAGACAGTTCTGACATATTCCTCTGCCTAACTGTCCCCATCCAGATTCCCCAACTATTATTCTTATTTTGGCGGCATGAGTCAAATAAAGTCTTCTGATGATACGGCTATCCTTCAAACCCGTTTCGGCCAATCTACTTTATCGAGCACTTTCTCAAAATCTACGAACCATACGGAAACATCGTGATCATGAGTTATATTCCCTTCTGATTCTTTGGAGTAAATTTTCTGGTTTGGTTATGAAACCAATTATTTGATAGTCCTCACATTCCAATCCTTTCTTTTTTTGTAAGTACAATTTTAATTGAACTAACAATATCCCAACCGCATTCCTGAATCTTGGCTTAACTCGATTTAGTTGAACTTTTCTCCCCCTCATTCTGCTAAACCCCAGTGAATCTCTGTTAATATGTTATCCAACCCCAGGCCTTATTCCTCTTTATCTTCCGTAGCGCTCTTTTGATCTCGCTATATAAAATATCTAGGCATAAACTATCCTAATTTACTATATATATTCACCTTTAAAATCTAAGTTTATCGTATGTGTTTTTATCGTAGTGTTCCTCCACTTACTCCTTCTGTGTCTTCCCGTTCTGTTATCGTCTTTCCAGAAATAACTCTAATACTAGGGATCATATTTATTTTTATTTTTCCTGAATAGACTTTAAATTTCCTATGCACTATGTCTATCCTTGTCTGCTTATTTTCATTTGTATGTAATCTTTATGCTCTTTCAAACTTTGCTTCCACTGCCATATTAATCTTGTTCCTCTGTTTATTATGTACCGGTTTTTCTGTCTTTCTCTTATTAATACTTTTACAGCAGCTCTTGTTATTCCCTCTTTAACTACCTGCGTCACATATAGTGTTTGATCCCCTTCTTCCTTTCTACCAAACTCCTCTTTTAAAACTCCGTTTTTCCCGTTTAGAATTATGTTATTTGGATCATCTTTTACTTCTACCATTATTAATCGATCACTAACCTGTTCAAAATTCACTACATTCCTATTAAATTCTAGCTCAGACTTATGGTTGCTCCATGACTTTGACATCTGACTGAGACATACGGTTTCATAGACTACTTTTAGAGTTAAGCATTAGGTTATTCTGGCTTCTACGCTTTCATTTATCTACCATGGTCGACCCTACTAGGAGCAATATTCATTGATGCAGCCAATATAGCTCTATGCGTCATTGGAACACACAAGCCCTTCCACCATATCAAAGTCGTAGTCCATTAGGTGGGAATTTTCGAAAATTTAATAACTCTAAATAGGTTACTACAGTATTTCCGGGTTCAGATAACTTGTTAACATTTTAATTTAATTTAATTAAAATTATTTATGGTAATGTTATTTTGATTATAGTTTGTTTCTATTTTGTTCCTAATTCATTGAATTTTAACGTGAAAACTTAATAAACTAATAACGTTGCTATATAAAATTAATTCAATTTCGATTATCTATGCGTGCAACTATCAAATCCGGAGTGCATTTAGGTATTGGAATTTTGTGGAATAGCATTTTGTTTAAGAGATTTATAAATTTATATCTTCAAGATTTTACCAAGCCGATGTTAATGACATTGAATTCTATGTTCTCCTCCTGAATTTAAAATGGAGGAAGACGCATTGCTATTTTTTTTTGCTGGGACACATATTGTAACTCCTCCCATTGCCGAAAACAAGTTAAATCATTTTCAAACACAAGATAAAAAACTCCAGAAAAGGACACAACAGCTGTTTTTCTTTCACAGATGATACCGTTTGTTTTCTTTTAGGCTAAAATGAGATCTTCATTCACCTCCTGCGCGTTTTTTCCTCGACTCGATGATATATGTATGTCCCTGTTTCTACAGTTGCATTCATTTTCTTACTGAAAAGCAGGAAAGTTATGAAACTTAATTTTATAAGCAGAAACGTAGTTGAAACCTTCATTTTTGTTTGTTTTTCCTTTGATTAATCGCGTATTAATTTTACTAATATTTAAGTATTACAAAGAGAGCATGCATTTTCTGCTTCTATTAAAAAGTAGTATAACTTAATGGATATTCTCCCGTTTAATTTTAGGCAGAAAATTGCGTAAATAAATAAATGGATCCGATCCCTAGTCATGATTTTTTTTGAGTATTCAGAAATAATTTCAGTTTTTTTCTTAAGTTTTAAGTTGTCTTAAGATCAAATATTTTCAGTTTTAAACCTATGCCAAGCATCAAATGTCGCATTTATCCAATATGAATTTTCTCTACTGGAAGAGGCATGATCGCAGACCACAGTGCAGTAGGAAGACGTGAGTGTAAAAGCGAAGCTCCCGGGAGTACAGCGACCCAACTCAAACGGGCACCTGACTCCTTTTTTGGAAAATAACAAAGTGTATATCGTTGTATCAGTATTTTTGTTTATAGGGTGCTTCGTCGGCTTCGTCATTTCACACCTCTTCAATACATAGAAAAACCCATTTGGACAAACACAACATCCATGACCTGGGAGGGATTCGAACCCGCGACCTTTGGGTCAGCCGGCGATCACGCTACCCACCAGGCTAACCCAGTCGGCTACCAAGTGTATATCGTTCCTGTTTAAAATCCCTCAAACGAAACGACACCCCTGATAGTATCGCAATACATATAGAGGTATTTAAAAAGTATTTTCATTTGCACACTCTGAAATACATAATTGAAATACAGGGTTCGCTGTACGTTAACAAATTTAAACAAAATTCTAATTTTGCAAACTAAAATCTGATATAATTTCATTTCACTATGCCAGATCAATTATTATAGGAACGTGTAACTGAGAGCGCGCCCGTTTGAAGCTTAGAATACACTGTATAAAATAAAAACTGAAAAATGATCTTACTGATTTGCAGATTTTATGATCAATGTTCATCAATGTTTATTATATATCACTGTCACTGATAGTTTTTCCTTATTGTTTCATCTACATTGTAATTTTATTGCAATTTTATCTTGCTATACACCGTATAAAATGTATTTTACTACTGATAGAGATTTTATATGATATTTTACTTAACTTACCTTATTCATTCTCTCTAAAAAAAAGATATAAATTCACGACATTCAAGAGTAGTGTATTCTATTTTCATGAACTTTGGTATTCTAGTTGCCAAAAGGTTCACCAGTAGTTAATTTATATAGTAATTACCTAGACTTGGAAAAAGTGGTGCATTATTGATACCCATTATCTAATTGCAGCTGTTATATATATTTTTGATTTACCAGAATATGAGTCGTTGAAGAAACAATTTCTTCGTTAAGTTGTTTGTGTTCTCGCGCGTGTGCACTACCAATATGCCCATTTGCATGTAGCATTACAGATTAGTAGGAAAAATATTTAAGGATTTCTAAGGAATTCTAAATCCATATAGATATATCTCATTTATAGCGAGAGAAATCATGCCTTAGTGAATGTTATCTATGACTTTCAAAAAAAAGCTACCTGATTCACTGTAAAAATTAAAATCACAAATTATAACACATCAATTAATACACTTTTTGCAGTAGGAATTCAGGAAATCTGGAATAGACTTAGCAAATTCCCAATGGACATTTTTTTTACCTGACGCTTACGTATATTAATATTATTTTTTTATTTTCGTGCATAAGATCATAGCCAAGTGCAATAAATACTGTTTCTGTGTGTACATCATCATGCCCGACATGTATCCTTTGAAACGTTGCCCCAGATTAGGTGTTTGCGAGAGAGGGTACCATTATTACGGAATGACGGATGTAATCTTTAAAATGTTTTGAAGCAAAAGTGCCAGATTCCTCTCTCCTGATAATAAATGTGGAGAAATATTTTCTGAGACGTTGCTTGTCATCTTTGTAACAAAATAATAAGTAAAAACGTTCAGATAATATTTTAAGCGTGCGAGCGCGAATGGTTTAACAGTCATTAACAGACATTCAGATCAAACATCAAATAGTCAAATGATTATGTGTCAATAAACTTCTAATTTTATTTCCGTGAGAAAATAGATTGTTCTTTCCATAGAAGGCTCTATACCTTACAAACAAATTCAAAACGTTTCAGAGAGACGATATCTATGTATCATTTTCTAGAATCACCGCCTCTTCCAATGCCATACAAGTGGGTCTTTAAGCCCCGAGTCTACTCAAAAGAAGCACTGTCCTGTTGACTTGTTCCCGTAGTTTTCTTTATAAATTTCAGTAAATACAGCCATCAAGCGCAATCATTAAAATCGTCTTATCAAAGCGCGTGTCTCTGTCTTTGGGCGATTAAAATTTCGAGTCAGATAGAGGTAGCCCTTAAAAGCCATAAATTTCAGGAGATCTTTCAGTGAGCCATTACAGCCTAGTGGCTCAATATTTCACGAGAAAGACTGACTGTGAGGCAGAAAATGTTTTATCCCTCCTTTAACGTCTCCCCTCCCCCCCCCCTCCTTTCCTTCTCCTACCTCCCTCACGGGTTTTTCAAACGATTAATTGATGAAGATTGGCCCATTGAATTTTTTCGAATATTTCTCGAAGGGAGCGCTTACTCGTTTGTGACGTTGATTGAGGGGACAGCATCGGGTGGTAATCCCTCCAGTGAAGGCCATTTGAAAGAATTTTTTTTTCTTTCTCCCTCTCTTTACTTCATTCCGCCAGATGGCGTACTGGATTTATTTCCCGCGGAGTACACGTCAGAATGCTATACCTGGCACCTTTTCCGTTTGCCTCCAAAAGTTTCCAAAAAAATAGTCCGCAGCAAAAAGTATTCTCTGGGAAGAGCACTGAGTATAAGGTGTGTCAACGAAAGATAAACTGATCCCGAGAATGTTAATAAAATTAGACATTCGATGCAATAAATAAATATTTATCCTATTTTATCAGCTCCTCACAAGGCAATTTCTAAACCAGACTTGAAATAGCGCCTTAACATGAAAAAAGAGGAAATTCTATTAAAATTGTATAAGTTCAGCTTATTGGCTCAAATTGAAACAATACCGGAATAGATTGAGTTATGGAGTTAAAGTAAACCTTAATGAAGTATCGTCATGTATTTATAATCCTATTCATATAAAAATAGCATTGATATAATGAGGAAGGGCTCCTATTATTAGGATCAGCTCTCTTCCTAGTCATTTAATCAGAGATTTTAGATGTCTGAGGGAGAAATTATAACACTTTAATCTTAAATCTTTGTCGAATAGTGCCCAAAAATAATGTTATGTGACCAAGAATGTCCGTCGCAAATTATGTATCACTTGGAAAATACAAATATTTTGCTTTCATTATAAGCTCACATCTAGAAAAATTAATTAACTTTATATTAAAAAAACAGCTTAAATCACTTCACGTTGAATCGGTAAACGTTAGATAGCTTGAATTTACCCGGTAGAGATTTCACTTTGAACATTTCGACCCCGCTTAGGAAACAGTAAAATCATATGCTACGCATAAAAAGGTAATAAATCGCCTGATTTTTATGACCATCAAGTTTGTATTTTATCCGCTTATTTTTTTTATTAATTTACGCGTGAGAAATGGATCAATGCATGTGCGTCAGTCACCAGCGAGGTTGGAAGCCCATCATTTACGTTCTAGACGTGGCAGCCATGTCTTCCCTCCAGACTTACGTCAGTATGGACCCGCGACTTAGGGGCCCGATGAGGGATTCGGTGGGTTCTTACGAGGGAGGGAGGAAACGGCCGCACGTGTGCCCCGACCGCCTCCACGTAGGACCACTCGATCAATTTTCGGCGTGGTGTATTTTTCCCCGAATGACCTTGCGCCATCCGCTGCTTTGGCGGGAAGCTTTTAGACCGGTACCTTTTAGACTTTGCGAAACGCCGTGCGGGGAAAAGGAATATACGGGTTTTTGTTCATTGTGCTTGCACGAAAAGAGGGATGGTTAAGTAGATGACGCGGCTGAAGACTTTTTCTTGTTTTATTTGGAGTTCGCAGGTCGAGGCAAAGTAAAAGGGTGTACTCGTCTCTCAAATTGAGGAAGAATTTCAAAAAACAGAGTCTATGTTTTGTTTTAATCTCAATAAGCATAATGCCCCCGCGAGAGTTATGAAAATGGGAGAGACGGAGGAGGAGAGCTGTGGGGGGGGGGTAATCGCGCAAAGGCCTTTCCCTTCCCATCCCTTTTTATATACCTACCTTACCCACACCATCACTCTCCTCTGACCCTTGGTAGCCCCCCCTCCCCTCGTTTCAACACTCCCTTCCCTCTTCCCCAGGGCGTCCTCCTCCTTCTCTCCCTCTCATCAGCCCACCTCCATCCGCGGCTCAACACTTAATTGCGCCCGCCCGATGCTCTCCTGTTTTCTGCTCCATGGCGTGGACGTCGAGGATTCCGCATTTGAAGTATGTCAGACGAGAGAGAGAGAGAGCGAGAGAGAGAGGAGGAGAGGGAGGAAGAAGGGGGGATTCTGGGAAACAGGTATTAACCGCTCGGCCGTTAGTCGACGCAGGGAAAGGTACGGGGGGGAGGGAGGGGCCGGGGGGGAGAGGGGGTAGAGGTGAGGAGTCGACGGATCAGGGGTGGGGCCGCCTGCTACGTGTGTGAGGGGAAAGCCGGGAGGGTTGTGAGAGGAGGGATGGGGCCAAAGTCGATTATTGAGATGGAGGGGTGACCGAGGGGAGTAGGGGGAGGGAGGGCCGCGAAATGACGGGAGGGTGCGAACCAGAGGGACTTGGGGATGTAATAGCTGGAGGAGGTATAGGGAGAGGATGAAAGGAAGTGGGAAAAGTGAAAAGGTAATTTGGGTCCGCCATGTTGGGTGAAGGGAGGAGGAAAGGAGAGAAAGGGAAACAGAGGCAGTGGAAGAGTGAGGGATGGCGGGAAGGGGAGGGAGATTGACGGATGTGAGAGAGGTTATGGAAGAGAGAGAGGGAGCGGGGGAGAGGGAAAGAGAGAGAATGGTGAGAATAAGAGGGAGAGAGAGTGAGAGGGAGGGAATAAGAGTGAGGTAGGGCGAGAGAGTTAGAGAGAGAGTGAAAAGGAGATAGCGTGTTGGAGGGAGAGATAAAAGTGGGAGGGACTGGAAGAAAGTGAGTGGTGGAGATAAAGCATAAGAGAGAAATGGTTGGAGGGAGAGAAGGGATGAGGGAGAGCGGGGAAAATAGAGGAAATGAGAGGGTGTGGGATGGAGAGAGAGAAAGAAAGTGAGGGAAGATGGAGATCGAGAGAAGAGAGAGAGATAGTTGTAGTAGTAGTAGTATTTTTGATTATTGAGTTCTTCGACGGCTATGGTCATTTCGCACTTCTTCATTTCATAGAAAAACCCATCTGGACAAATACAACACACATGCCCTGGGCGAGATTCGAATCCGTGACCTTTAGGTTATTTGGCGAGCATGCTATCCACCAGGCTAACCTTGTAGGTTGGAGAGAGAGAGAGCGAGGGATAGGCTGAGGGGGATAAGGAGACAGTGTATGAGACAGAAGGAGAGACAAAAGGAGAGAGAGAGAGAGACTGTTTGAGAAAGGCAGTGGGTGGAGAGGGAGTAAATGGAGGGAGGGCGGCGGAGGGATTGATCGGCGGGTGGGACGAGTGGGCGGCGGGGAGAGCGATGGGAAAGAGGTCGACGCCGAAGGAGCGGGCGGGCAGGATGAGGGCGACGCGGAGTGAGGGGCGATGGAGAGCCAAGAGGTGGCAGCGGTAGGATTCACGGCCGCGGGATGATAGTGCGAGAGTTTTTGCCGGCGAGGGATGGAGGCAGTTCATCACGAAGCTTCCATCGGCGACGAGGGTGGGAGAAGGGGGATGGAGAGAGACAGAGAGAGGGAAAGAGAGAGAGGACATCAAAGCGGACTCGCAACCGGAAAGGAATCGCTTTTCTGGAAGAGGACTCGGGTCGGAAGGGGGGTTGAAGAGGTGACGGAGTGGATGGGGAGGAGAAAAGGGGCCTAGGGTGGGGAGGTCGGTCGTGGGGTCGGGGGTAGAGTCTCGGAGGAGGAGGCAGCGGGTGAGGATCCAGCGGTGGATTAGGGCGGACGCGATATTACCCGCATGGGG
>WURS02042483.1:0-11214 GCA_011762765.2 Rhinocypha anisoptera | reverse complement strand
CTAACGAGCACAGGGACTGAGTTTCTCCCGGGATAAGGAGATCCCCTCCTCCAAGTGCCAACGGCCTCTATGGAGGGTGGATGAGTGGGTGGAGGTAGGGCACCCAGTTATCCTTGGGGTGGGAAATAACACCTAACGGTGGATGAGCCATTGAGTGGCCAACAGCATAGGATGCAGAAGGTCACGTCTATAGTGGCACCACTGGCAACTGGCTTTATACAACGCTCCAGGAACTGGCAATCCCTGGACCTAAACTCCCAGTGGAAACACTCGACTTAAAAGCTCACAAGCAATAATGACTTGTGCAAGTAATGACACCAATACCCCAGGTGGTAACAAATCCACCCGTCGACAGACGGCAACCAGGAACTTGGATTCTGGGGAACCAGGACTTTTCCGATCACAGAAAAAGCTAGAGTTTTCTGGCAAACTATCAAACAAAACACCCTAATACATTGGCACCTTCAATATCATCACATTAATCCAACCAGGAAAAATACATAACCTCACATCAGAACTTGACAAATCAAAGATAATGATACTGGCCCTAAAAGAAACATGCATCACAGATGAAGAAACAGTGGATTATGGAAACTACAGCATATTCAAAAGCAAGACAGAAAAACAAGTTGCCACAGCATTCCAATTTTTGGCATGGCCTTTATGATAACCAAAAAGATAGTGAACTCCATCAAGGAAGTGACCCCCATAAACAACAGACTAATGACAATGCGCAGAGTGCAAACAAGAAATATACCATGATCAACATACATGCCCCCACAAATGGAGAAAACAAGAAAGACCCAAACTCAACAGAAAAATTCTGGGGAACACTAGAGAAGGTTATGGCAAGGCCCCCAAAAAATGACATCAAAAATTTACCAGGTGACTGTAATGCACAAATTGGCAGTGAAAAAATCTACCAGAAAACCGTGGGCAGATTCCCTTCACACAGATTCACCAATAAGAGCACAATGCTTATCAAACTATGACAACAGAATAACCTGAAGAGACTGTCCACATCACTCAAAAAATCACCACAAAAACAGAAGTCTTGGAGATCACCTATACAAGAGATTGGTTTCCAGATATGATTGATTGAATTCCAGATAGACCACATGGCGATCTCATATCCTGTGCAAAGAGAAATTCATGACGTCCAAGTCCGGAGAGGAGCAAACGATGATTCTGACCACCATCTAACCTGAATCCAAGAAAAATTAACCCCAAGGAGAATCCACCAGAAGAAAACACATGTTCAGAAATATGACACAAGAAAGATCAAAGAATCCAATATAAAAGAAGAATGGGAGAAAGAACAGGCCAACACTTGGGAAGACTTGTACACAAAAATCACAAAAAAGCACAGGAATTAATCCCTCTGAAAAAGAATACAAAATGCTCTTGGGATTCAGAATGCGAAAATGCACTGGAAAGTTGCAAGCGAGCCAGGAGTCCAGGAATAATATAGAAAAAAATCCCCAGAAAGTCAACAACATTTTTAACGATACTAGAAAACAGGTTGCAAAAACTATCAGGTAAACTAAGAGGAAGTACGTGAATGAACAGATAGACTCCATAGAAGAGAACTTCCGCAACTACAACATGAGAGACTTTTACAAAACTTTTGCTGGACAAATCTGAGGATACACACCACAAAATTTGTGCTTCAGAAAACAAGATGGAAAATTAGCACTGACCACTCAGGAAAACTGTCAAGTGCTATCACAACATTTCTCTGCTCTTCTCAACTCTCCCGAACCAAGCACAAGATTCCCAAAGGAAATTTGCACCTAAATCAACCCAGAATCCCCGCCACCAACTCAGAGATCCACAAACACATAACACTGAAAAATAACAGAACTTCTGGGGAAGATGGTATCATTGCGGAACTACTGAAAAACCTAGGGCCAAGGTCACTACAGGAACTCACACAAATCCTTGGGAATATCTGGGAAACGGAAAAATTGCCAGATGACTGGAAATGTGCCCTCATCCATCCACTACACAAGAGAGGAGACAGAACAGAAGTGAACAATTACAAAGGAATTTCTCTACTACAAGTTCCTTACAAAATCCTCTCAGCATGCCTTCTCCAAAGAGTACAAGAGCAACTAGAACATAAAATTGGTGAGTACCAGGCAGGTTTCCGCCCAGGTCGCTCATGCACAGAACAAATCTTCAACCTGAAAGCTATACTGAAATACAAAGCAATTAGGAATGCCCCGATCATATGCATGTTTGTCTACCTCATAAAGGTATCTGATTCTATCAACAGACAATCTTTGTTCAACATCTTAGAAGAACAGGGACATGACCCCATGACACTGTGATTGATCAAACAGACACTGACAAATACAACCTCTAAAGTGAAATTTATGGGCGAAATTTCTAAACCCTTCCTGATCAAAACTGGACTACGCCAAGGAGATGGGCTATCTCCACTCCTCTTCAATTTAGTTTTGAACAAAGTCATCAAGGAATGGGAAAAAGAACTGAAAAACAAGGACATTGGAAACCAATACGTCTCAGATGACCTAAAGACAGCATAGAAACTCCATGCCTAGCTTTCATAGACAATAGCCATACTCGCAGATAATGAAACAACAGCCACCAAACAGATAGAAGTCTTCAAGGAATGTGCAGAGAAAGTCGGCCTACAAATCTCCTTCCAAAAGACTGAATTCTTTTGCTCAAAACCAGACACCCAAATACTTAACACAAAATACAGCAAGATAAACAGAGTCACACACTTAAAATACCTGGGCGAGATCCTTGAACCCACAGGAGGAGAGAAGATTGCACAGAAGACTTGTCTACAGAAAATGAACAGGGGATATGGCAAGACACACAATATTTATAACAAGAAATGCATTTCCATAAACACAAAGATCAGACACTACACATAGTAATCAAGCCAGAGGCACTATATGCAATGGAAAACTCTTACACTACACATAAAGAGACCTGGAAAACATATTAAAAGAAGAACGCAAAATCGTTAGGAAAATTCTCAGCCCAAAAGTAACAGAAGAAAGGTACAGACTATATACTCCCAGAAAACAACAGAGAATATGTCCAACCCAGCAGCAGACATCAGAAAAAGAAGATTAAAATTTTATGGACATATCAATAGACTACCAGGGACAAGAGCTATAAATAATATCACTATATATTCACAAGGTGTCAAATCAACAATACCATGGATGTTACAAGTTCGAAATAATCTACAAAAAGCCAAAATAGAACGTGTAGACGTTGAGAATAGAAACGCATACAGAAATAAGATACACCAGTGGAACGTGATGTCAGAGAACAAAGTCCCAAAGAAACCATGGACAAAGTGGATGGAAGACAGGAAGAGAGTCCACGGTGAGAGAATGAGAGAGGTTTGGAAGATGAGAAAGGAGTCAGTTGCTTTGTGTGATCTGGCAGGGTCAACTGGCAACCAATAATAATATGTAATATATAGATATAAAAAATTATTATATTATGTATATAATATTATATTAATAAATATATAGTTCTTCTTCACACTATTTCTTCTACAATTCTACTTCCTTGATCCATAGAGAAAGGTGTGCTTCGATCATTTCGAAAATTCGGATCCAATTGACTTTTATTTGTTTCTATCCAACCAAAAAATCAGGAAAATAAGTCACCAACAGAAAAAATAGTCACTAACCTTAGCAACAAAATCTCTAAATTGCCACCATTGTCTGAAAAGCGGTAGGGAGGTTATATTTTATAGTTTTAAATTGTGTAAAAGATATAAAAATTAATGAAAGATTTACCAGAAAAGAAGTAACATTTTTTTAATGCTTACTTTACTGCAATAATCCGTTATATACAACTAATGCAAGACTACTGTAGGGAGATAACTCTGTAATAAAAAATAAATTGCATTTATACGATCATTACTTATAATGGTTTTACAGAGAAAGAAACATCATTCTTCATAAAATACAAATATTCACCAATAATGGACTATAAAGGCCAATGAAGATCAATTTCCTCATGTTTAAATGGCTTAAACCTCCGGGACCAACAATGAATTTTCCTTAGCAACTAAGTATAAATGCGTAAAAAATAATTTCTTTTCAAATATATTTAATTTATAGACCAAGATATAGATAAACATGGATGGAATAAAAAACTTCAGTGTTTAATTCAAGTTTTAGTTTAAGTCCAAAGCTCCTATCTCAATATTATCATATTTTAAAGAGTGAATGAAACTCCCAGTGCATGCTAAAATTCTCATTTTCCTATTACTTTACATGTAAAATAAGTGAACATCTCTGGAGTCAAACCCATCCCACTTTTAAATTTTTTCCATACTCACAGGATAAATAGGTAACTTTCCTGAAAATTTTGGACTCAGCTCAGCTCTAGTAAAAGTGCCAGGGAAGTTGTGTCAATGAATGAGTGAGTGAATTTGTAGCTTAAAATGTAATGTAATGATAAATACCCTATTTTTTAAATATTACCGCTCCAAACAATTCACAAATATAGGAAAATCCACAGCAGAATATTATGTTTTACAGGGCCCACCAAAAAAAGAAACCAATGCAAATAATAACAGATAATATATTGTAAAGCATGCCAATAACAAACTCTGCCTTTGGTAAATTTGGATAATTCCAGGCACAAATTCAAAAAAAGCAGAAATGAAGTGCAATCTGATCTTAAAGGTTATTATTGTGTAAGTTCCATATATTTCATTAGCTTTACTGGTGATAAGTAGAGTTTTGTTGGGAAATCAAGGTTATGTCATATAGAAGAGTTCCGCTATTTGGAGAGCATAATTACAAGTAATAAAAACAGCACCCCTGCAGTGAAAAGAATAGCTTTGACAAAGAAAGTACACAAAAGTAAAAAGTTTACTTCAGGAAACAAACATATTTTGTAATTCCGTACAAACCTTTACTTGGAGTATGGGAATGAAGATTGGAAAACATTTAAGGTAAAAAAGTCTTTGTTGGAAGCAATGATAAGGTGAATTTTAAGAAAGATAACAGAGCAGGCTGGAGAAGCTACATGGGGATTCTAAAGGAAGTTAAAAGAGGAAATAAATTCAATGGAAAAGGTGGAGAAAAGCAAAATTAAATTTATTTGTTGAACATGTCCTGAGGCATAAAAACTGCCTAGTAAATAAACTGGAAGGAAAATGTCTATGACAAAAATGAAAAGAAAGGCTAAGAAAGAAATTCCTGAAAGATGAAAAGCATTATGGGTGTCACAACATATCAGAAATGGAAAAGAACAGCCACAAAGAAATAACACCAACACCAAGGCTCTGCATTTTAAAAGATATGTAGTTTTCATGCACAGAGCTGACATTGTGCCTCAAGAAGTTGAAATGTGACATGCTCTGGTAGGTGACAACTGATCACTAACTTGGAGCCTGCCAGATATTTTCCTTAGAAATCCATAACATTAGTCTTCTTTTATGCTATTATTAAATTCTGATTCATAGTTATACTGTAGGGATACAAGTAATGCCTTAGTTTCATTCTCAATTAAGGGAATAGCCTGAAGACCCACTCATCCTCACAGAAGAGAGCAGGGGCAATGCCTTGGGAGTTCAATGCAGACAAGAAGCAAGCGACTCCGAGGAGAATAAGGAGTCCCCTCTTCAAAGTGCCACGGGAGGAAAAAATGCCAAGGAGGAACGTTCACTGGTTCAAATTTTGAAATTACGTCCAGTTTGTCCCACATATATGGTGTTACAATTTAGGCATTTGAGTCAGTAGACAACTGATTTGGATAGGTTGTCAGATTGGTCGGTATTGTGGCAAAAGAAAGTTCTGAGTTTTGCCCTGTTGTAAAAGGCTGGATTGACGAGGTTCTTTGGGAGAATATTTGAAATTTCATAGCTTAAGGGATCAATGAATAGGAGTCTGTGCCAAATTGGTGGTGACTCTTCAGGTTGGACAGGGGAAAAGAACTATTTTCTTTTGTTTTTTGTATGCAGGAGCTTGTCTATGATTCGGGTGGTGTGAGTGTTCTTGACTGAAAGGTATTTGATTAATTTCTAATTCTTTGTCGAACATTTGGTGAGAATGAGGAATATTGAGGAGTCTATGTATGAAGGAGTGGAAGGCTGCAAATTTTTTTAGTGTTTGGAGGTTTACATTTTTCTGTGGAATAAAATGTAAGCTAATAACTATATTTTGTGTCATTATGGAATTCCCCTACGTGACAGCCTCCTCAGTAAATTTGATTTATATTTACAATTGTAGAATTTAAAGAAAATACCTGATAAAAATACAGTAAAGGATCATTCCAAACGGTGAAAGGGTTCTGCCACTTAATATATCAGTAAACACTGATTGTACAAATTAATATGTATGCTCATTTCACAGGCAGATCATGAAGTAGAATATATGGAGAGAGAGAGAGAGAATGAACTTGAGGTAAATGGAAATTGCCAAATTAGAAGTGATGGTGAGAGATAGGATTAGTGTGGTGGGAAGAGGAAGGTGAGAGATTTTAATTGGAGAATATGGTCTAAGCAGATGAGGAATGAAGGCTATGGCTTTGATCCTTTGCTAGTTGGTATCTGGTTCAAGAGCCATAAACGGAGACTTTACACATGGAAGACTTTCACTTTGTGGAAGTTTTGTATATCCATGATTACAAAATGAATATACATATGTAAATAATACTTTTCCAAAGATTTTGTTTACTCAATAAAATCTGTGGCAGAGTTAATTTATATATTCACTTTGTAATCATGGGTATAGTTACTGAAATTATTTTTTCTTTTGGCGAGTTTATCGACAATACTCACACAAACACTTTGTAGCATTTATTTAGCCTCCTCCAGTTTTCACACCAATTTCAATTTTCATATAAATGAAAAAGATGGATCAAAACTGTTTTCATTAAAAAAAAAAATACTATGCCAATGACTGAAAAAGTCAACAAAAATGGCAATGAGGAAACCATCTTACCAGTTACACAGGAAGCCTTTTGACCTTTGCTTACCATGCCAATGGATTAACGATTTGATAAGTTCACAACCATCTAATTTATTATTGTTGTCTGCATCATGCATTTTGAAATAATGAAACTGGAGTTCCTGGTCGGACATGTTGCTCGTGTCAATGGGAACTTCCATATGCTCCTTAATATGGCTGGAAAAAAAAAAGGAAATATGAAAGCTGTAGGAGAAGCCAGTGTGCCTTGACCAATGTCAGATTTAAAAACAAAATACAGCCCAGATTACAGATTTAGATTTATCATAAAAGACAAGAAAATCTTCACCAACAATTATCATGGTGGTGACACTAAACTAATATTTGTTAATGCCTTAATATTAGTTTGGAAAAGGAAGGCGAGGAAACAAATTGTACCAAGTGGAAAAATGTAACACTGGTGATTTCTAAGATGAAAACATTTGTAACTTTCAAATTTTACCATTAAGAAAAGAACTGGTTCTAAGAGATAATGCACCAGTATAGTTAGAAGTTATTAAACAGGCTTCAAAAATTACAAATTTGTTTTAGTAAGTTCAGTTTTGGAATAAAAAAGACAACATTTTTAATAAAGCTTCCAACATTTAAGATTTTAAGGTTTCCAATGGTACAATGCAAAAGACCAGAGTTCAGGTTTTCCAAAATATACTCATCACACCAGAGATGAAAAAAATGACAGTACTATTATTTTAGCACCTAACAGTCATCTATTTGATTTTTTTTCTGGATCATCAATATCATTTTTAAGAAATGCAATGTTGAAAACGCAACGAATAAACAATTCCTATCTGCAAGATTTTTGGACTTTCTGAATACTTGCAAAAAGTTTTTTCCAGAAAAGTATCATGAAATGAAACCATAAAATCTATCTGAAAAGTACAACTTAATAATTACTGCTAACGATATAAAAGGGTCACAAAGGCACAAGTTTATCAAATACTCACTCTTTCTCTTGCATTATATGAGCAGCATTGAGGATTTGCTGGGGAGCATGACCACCATGGTGATGAGGAGCTTGGTGTTGACCTTGCACCTCCATTGGAACTTGTTGCTGATGCATCGGCATCTGCTGGTGCTGCACAGGCACCTGTTGGTGCTGCACAGGTACCTGTTGGTGCTGCACAGGTACCTGTTGGTGTTGCACAGGTACCTGTTGATGCTGCATAGGTACTTGTTGATGTTGCATCTGCATGTGTTGTTGGTGTTGCATGGGAACTTGTTGCTGCATTTGCACATGTTGCGGATTCATTTGTACATTAGGTTGCATCTGGAAAAGGAGTTAGCTTAGATCTATCGGACCCAAAAAACAGGCATTGGATATGGTCCAATTAACGAAATATTATCATAGGGCACCTGATACTGTTGAGGAGGAACTCCAGGCGGAGTTCTCATATGCTGACCCAATGCAATGGATAGCAGACTCAGCCATAAAACTAAAAGGGTATATAACTCCATGTTTCGTTCTATAGAAATGGAAAGGTACAAACAAATTGTGTAAGACAAGTCATTTTAATCCAATTGAAGCAATTCCATCGTGTAAACAGGTTTTTAAACCAAGTGGAAATGTCTTCCCTAGAGCCAGTGGCTAAACAGTGTACCAGATTGTTTAACAGTCTATGTAGCCGGCTACACGGGTTGTGTAGCGGTTTGGCACACAGTGTAGCCGCTGCCTCATGGGTCGTCACCAAGATTTAAAAGTACTAATATAAATCACCCATAACCCGAACCAATTCACATACACTGAAATGAAAAGTATTTCAATATTTGCTTCTTCGCGTCTCGCATCGGTGTACTTCCTTCAAAAGTCTTTAATCTTTTACGGAACGGAGCAATTAATGAATGTGATTAAGACATTCTTCTCAATACAACACAACAGCGCCCTAGAGCTTAAAAAGATACACGTTGACCAATGCGCGTAAAATCAAAAATCGTAAGGCATTTGTTTTGTTAACATGAGAAAATTTTCCTAATTTCCTTGTAAGTTCGAAATTAGAACATTTAACTATATTGATATCATGTTATAATAAAATACTCCGAAATCATTGAATCTTTCCAGATAAATGTTTAAACTTAAGGTTGGAAAATCTTGTATGACGCTGCCTCATCGGCAGTCCCCGGATCACAATGTCACGTTTAGCAGACTGCGGCAGGCTGTAGCAAACCCAGCAAACAGCAAACCTGAGCAAACCATAGCCAACTGAAGCAGACACTCAACGCCATCAGCACAGTCTAAACTATAGACTGTGCCATCAGTCTGTCGCAGGCTAAGAGTTGGATTTATAAATCCTATCAATTAACTCTTAAACTAACGAGGACTTTCTTTACGTCCTTGACATGTCATCCTTTGCTGTTAAACTAATGAGGATTCTCTTTTTGATTTTTTGCGTGCAATTCTTTTAATAAATTAATATGTTCTTATTTCTATTTTGTTATTTCTTTGATGAGGTCAAACCTATTTAATTTTTTTGGGCAGGAGTTAATATTTCTCCGACGCAAGATTTTATTGAAGATAGTAATCGGATACATTATGATACATCGCATATTAATTTTTCGTTAGATATTTTGCTTGTAAAATCTTTTTGAGTTATGACGGCTAATATACTACTTACAAGCACTGAAAATGTCCTAACTATTATTTTTCCTGCAACGTTCGAATTAAATGTTTCTCTTCGCGTTAAAATGCTGTGTCCCAGTAAATATATCGATCAAACAGTCTCAAAAGGTTGTGGATTACTTTTACAGTGTTGACTCTGGTGAAGTCTTTAGCATCTGAGCTGAAATGCCCAACACCAAAGGTTTGTTAGCTAAACCGAAAGTAAGTGGCGAAACATCCACAACAGTGAACACGGTAATTTCAAGGTATGACCACTGTTAATGAACTATGCCATTAAGCGACTTTTGTTACAATTATGGTCGCAATAAAGATATTTCCGACTAGGTATCGCACCTATCTGTTATAATATTTCAGCTTCGAAGAAGACGATGAGGTCAAAGTAGTAAACATATTTAATGCAATGGATTTGAAGTGCTTTGCTAAACTACGAAGATATTTCTTTAGTCCGGGCTTGCTCTTGGTCGAGGGGGCACCAAAGACTAGTGGGAGAGAAAATTTAGCCCTTGATGAAGCACTCTCCAGGACTGAGTTTGTCATAGCGGTGGAGAAAATTATTGGTATTTCTGTGTAAATTTAATTTATTTTTCAATTTTAACCTACCTCATTCATATGCCGCCTCTCAGGGCTAGCGCTCTCCTCTCGTGGTGTCATAGGATGATGTACAGTTAGGTCTAGTCAAATCCTTTCCAGTTGTTTTTTTTTCATTTTGTGTTGAACGAATTTAAAATGCAATGCCACTATATGAAAAATCTTAGTTTGAACATGCTCCATTTGTACTACGGACACTTGTTGGTTGAATAAATTTAATCAAGAGCCAAGGTTTACTATTATGATTTTTTAAACCTTGAAACCCTGGTATATTTTTGCAAGTTTTCCATTTTATTTCCCGGTCATTTTCCCAAATTCAAAAAATGTTCAATATTCCCCTTTTTCAAGTTTTGGTTAATTTCTTCAATGGAAAATGTCAGGAGGGACAGGAGATACCTGTTAAATTACATCTTGCATGTTTTTTACTACTTAGGTAAATATTTCTTCCTTCTTCTCCTCCTCCCTATGTTTTAACATGTGGACCAACCAAAGCAAAATGAAAATATTTTACTAATTTCACATGACTTAAAAATTATAAATACTGAACCAACAAGGTTGAACGCCTGTCTTGATAATATCACTACTTCTCTTTCTGAAGATTACTATGACTTAAAAGTTGTTAATTCGCTCCTGTCAGATCACTTGGCACTGGAATTTCATGTGAACACTAGAGTGGGCAATCTGATCACACAATCAAGGAAAACTCACTATACCATTCTTATTAGGCAAATAACTACTCCGCAAGTTGAGAATTTTAATTGTCTACTGAGTGAAACCGATTGGGACTCCTTACTTGGATACAGTGGTGGTAGCTTGGGTACAGATGGTCAAACAAATTTTACTGCATTTTTTTACATTTTATCCTGTTATTTGAACAAGTTTTTCCTAAAAAACTAATTCAAGTCTCTCATAAGAAATGTTTGCAGCATAAGTGGTTCACTAAAGAACATGAACAACTGAGGAAGGTTTTACTAAATGTTTACAAACAATATAAAATAGCTCTTACTGATGATCTTAAAAAACAGTACATTA
>WURS02042482.1:0-26257 GCA_011762765.2 Rhinocypha anisoptera | reverse complement strand
GCCCGGCTAGCTCAGTCGGTAGAGCATGAGACTCTTAATCTCAGGGTCGTGGGTTCGAGCCCCACGTTGGGCGCTACCTTTTTTGTTTTTCTCACTCAATCTTGATCATAGAGTGCTTGGCTTATATTACAGAACATGCTTATCATACGCAAGCCAGACAACTTGCAAAAGTACGTGCTACGCTATGAACAACTTGACATGCAATACTTGATGGCGTGTCTCGGGCTCATCAAGTACCGAGGGCACAGAATTCCTGAATACAAATCCGATTAGAGCCCTTAGTGATGTAGGATAAGTAGACTCGTTTGTCAAGAAAAAAGAGCTGGTAAGAATAGTTTTTCAATTTAAAGCGTTACACTTTATACTTTGTTGCTCAATGTTGTCGCCGTGAGATTTGTGCGTCTTATCGCAAGAGCAACAAAGTGCCCGAGCAGCACGATTAAGCCGATTGCACGGGTCTAGTGGATCGATGGCACCCTTCTAATGAGCGATGATATTTATAGTGACCGTCAGACAGATTAGGACTGTCGGTGTTAGGCTCGGTCCATCATGCCACTTGCCACTGGAAGCAACATCGATCGAGGTTGCAGAATCGAGACAACTCGGTTTGGCTGGCCGTGGCTCCCTCTCTTTCTCTCTCCCTCTCTAGTTCTGGCTACCAATCGAACCGGCTATTGTCAAGCCTGTGCCCAAGTCTTTTGTTTTATTTCCCTGAGTTTGCTCCCAATTTATCTTTAAGCTCAGAGCAGTCTTTCTAACGCAACTGGCTTTCCAATCGTGCTAATGGAATAGTGATGTATTTGGCACCTCAGTGGGTCAGGGCGCATATCGCAAGCCGCGTGCCCGGCATAACCGAGCCGCGCGCGTCATCATTAGATTAGACGTGGTGGTGAAAGGCACCGGTGAAGTCAGCCACCCATTGTCTCACTCTCGCTAATCTCACTGTCCGACAGATGCCAACCGGACTGCGTGTCGCACTTGTATCTCACAAGAGAATCTAATTAGAGAATAATTATAGTTATTTACTATTAGTCCTATCGGTGCTCGTTCTCACTCTGACTGGCGCGCAATTGTCTCTCTCCTCCCGGTTTGGCGCCCACTTTGTCTTGCCTACAGACACTGCGAAGCTGTTGCCTTTGTGAGCCTCGTGAGCTACCGAGGTTTCAATTAATTCTGCGTGCCGCGGTGCTGCCTGTGGTCTTGCCGAGAGTGGCAAGCTCAATTCAATTTGGCCTGTCCGCTTTGGTGGTCTGAGTCTGGCGTCGCTAGGTCTCCTCACTGGCACTGGCTGTAATTGCGATCACATCATGCATGCAAACTAGCACCGAGACACACGAGCTCAGCTCAGCTCTGGCCAGAAGGGCCCACGCGTACCGACAATCGAAACAAATTGGCTTGAGTAGAAGTTGAATCGTGCTTTTCTGGTTTGTCGCAGTGGTACAACCACAGTGTAATTAACTCTCCCAACAAACAACAAGCTTTCAACCTGAATCGATGAGTAGTCTGTGCGCAACATGACGCACAGTGACAAGGTAACAGCACCGTAATAACATGATTTCACATGGATCAGGACACGGGTCAGCTCACCGGCTGGCCACTCACCAGTGTGCCTCAATTGCCAACACTCACTCATGGTGATTGCAAAATATGCTTGCATGTACTGTTTTGGCGCACACTAAAATGCACCAAAGAGAAGCATCTTTCCAAGTGGGTGCGCGCGTGCCTTGCCTAGTGCAAGTCTCGCGAGACCTAGCAGCAGACCGTTAGACTGATATAATTGCGTTCATTAACCGAATTGATTTGCTGACTAGCGCGACCTCCAAATTCCCCTTCCCAGAATAAACCGGATTGAATCTCCAATCAGAATACAAGTAGTTTTTAGTCAAGATTGCATTTTGCCACACTGATTAGCCTAGAACAATGGTTGCTATCGATTGACATTCAAACTATTGAGTTGAATAAAGTAAAGCAACTCACGCTGATCTGAAACAGTGTAGTAATGCGATCGGTGATCATCGAATCGCCGCAAATGGAGCGTCAAATATAGATCAGCTAGGTCTCAGGCCAGTCAACATGGCTATTGTTGACCCAAGCTAAAGGCGGGGCGGAACGCATAAATTATCTTCATTTGACTATTGAGAGGAAAGAAAGTTTGAATCAATATTGATTTGCAAATAAAGCATGCAAAAGACACTGTGGTTATTGTGACTGGCCAAAGAGACCAAAAGACAGGAAAGGCAGCAGATGCCAAAAGGCACGCAAGTGTCCGTCCCTATGCAAATGCAACTCGCCGTACGCAGATGCTTGCTCGCGACGTGCACATTAATTTAAATTCAAATTAAACCTAAAACAGACACTCTGAAATCGGACTAAAACGCAAGATCAGACAAATAAACTGATTGGGAGGGTCTCACTGAGCTTTGTTAGATAATAAACATGGTTGAGCTGTGTCTGCTACAAACTGCCAGCAAGTGGCAAGGGCAAAATTAATATCGCTAATTGCTAGCAGATTATGCTGAGCAAAGCAAGAACGAAGTCCCATTAGGACTCACTAATGCATCGAGAGGGCGGATCGATGGCACACACGCGTGCCACCACGTCACTGAAGGATGGCTTTAGCTGACTCGCCGCAAGTCGGCTTAGTGTCATCGACAGACACCTGCCATTGCCCTACTTCCGGTCTTTGGTGATTAGCCTTGCTGGTTCATGTTTTTCACCTGTTTTACAAGCTTGATGGCATTTTTAATTTTGAAAAAGTTATAATGTGCACTTTGCGCGCTTCAGTCCTTTGTTAGACTTCACATGCAGCACACTCTACGCAGACGAGGCTTGAGAATTTAATTTTCCTGCTCAACATTATGTCGTGACGATATATCACAATTTAAATTAAAAATTCCGACGCAACTAGGCAAGCGCTAGATGGCTTTTGGCACTGTTGTGTTCGACGCCATAACGCAGATCCAGCTATTGCCTAGCAACCTCAGCTAATTAGAGCTATTATGTGGAACCAAGTATAACAACGAGATGCGTTCAATAACATTCAATTTAAATTGAATTATCCATCGATCACTCCATTTATCTCATCATCTATCGAGAAACGTCGTCGGAAGCATGTTGCAATTGATCCCCAAATCGATTCCTCCTATGATGGATCAATCGACCCTTGGTCCTTCCAGGTGGTTGAATAGCGTCACGAAACAATGCCATTGTCATGTCCATTGTACACCATTACTACAGCTGATTTGATCGGTAGCCAGTGGTGGCCGAGTTGTGGTTGACAGTAAGAGCTGCGGGAGGCTTTCCTGCCCGACATTGCCACTACACTAACTACAAAAGGGCATTTTTGGCAGGGCAGCCCTGCATTGTTGCTCCCCCTCATCCGGCAAGTTAACTAGCCACTACGTAGAGCCCTACTAGCTAGGTATAGTGACACACACACACACACACACACACACACACACTGGAGGTGGCGGTGAGGTTGGCGAATTGCTTGATCGGCAGTAGTTTACTTGATCACTGTCACCACAAACCCAAAGACACCAACTTTGTCAATGTGTCGACCACCGAGTTTATCACTGACACCTCTCACTGAGAGATACAATCTGGTGACTGAATTAATTTAGTGCGTTGCTTTCGTGTGTTAGCTTCATTTTCCGCTTCACAACACGACACAGCCCGTTTTGCCACGTTATGTGATGTCGATTCATTCTGCAATGATGTATTTAAATTGCAAAACATTATCAATGGTCACATGATTCATTTGGCGCTCCAACGAGTCGACTGGCAGCAGTGTGGGCAAGCCATCCTTGTCGTTTTTTCTCCGTCTTCTTCTTCTTTTTGTCTCAGCCAGCTGCCGTTCTGTCCATCGCAGACTGCGAGTGACTCGAGACGGGTGCCAGCATGAGTTCGATTCGCCGATTGCCACCAATGAGTCCGTTTGTCTCTCTTTCTCTTTCTCTCAGTCTCACTTAGAGTGTGGTGATTGAAGGCCTGTCGGGGCGGGTGGGCATGTGGAGCGTGTCCCAACTTGGTTCACCTTAGTGCCTAGCGAGCCACACTGGCATGCACCATCTCCCACCAAGCAGACCCAATCGACTACCTAGCTCGAGACAATTCGGGACTCTCTATTTACAAATGTCGTGCTAGCTTGCAGATATACAGGGAGTAAATAAACACCAACAAAAAAATTACTATGTGCATTTATTATTAATAAACGTTTGTTATTATTGTCTCCATGGTAGACAGAACTAGACGGCTTAGAAAAAATCATGATTGAATCAAAAGATGTAGTGAGGAAAACAAGAGCCAAAAGGGCGGAGGGAATGGAATGGAATTCGGTGAGTAATGCAATTGATGGACTCGGTGAATGGTGTGGTCGGTGACAGCGGCACAGGTGACCCGCTTGCCATTTTCCTGCGCCGTTCTTCAGTTGATCACCTGATAGAAACGACTTGGCTGTGGACCGTACCACTTGCGGGCACCAGTTCCACTGCGATGCGGGTAGAATCTTAATTCACCTCGCTTGAGTTTTGTGTGCTCGGTTGAGGTTCTATGTTTTAATTAACAGTCATTAGAAATAATGCATTCCAACTAGCTTGGGAGTCGTAACTATTTTGGCTCAAACGTAGAAGTGGGGGTTAACTTATCGCATGTGCCATCGATCAGTGAGCCAGATGGAAGAAGTATGAGTGCGTATGGGGCATCGTCATCGTGTTGGGACTCGAGGCTCGATCGATGACCTGCGGGCTCCTATGGCCTCAACCCGGAGTGCTTCATTTTTTTAAATAATTGGCTTCAAATCGAGATCGATCGGCATCATCGAACAGCAGAACTCATAGAAAACTAACCGCACACAGCAAGGGCCTATCCAATGGTGCCTATTGGTCCACTAATCCAGACCGCAAGCTGCTGCGTCCGAGTGTAACTCTCGCCTGTGTGTGTGGCCCATTGTCACCTAATGCCTCTTCATTGTCTACTGCTCATTGTTATGTACGCTTTGTCGTATTGCATCACATCGCAAGTGGAGAATTTAATTTTAAAAGAATAAAAATAATAGCGTTTCAAGTTGCTCACAACAAGCTACTCACAGCAATCAAATCACGGCCAGCCACTAACGAACAATTGATTAGGTGACTCGGCAATGTGCCAAATCGATTGATCTAGTCAGCTTCCATCACTAGAATGTTTTGAAGTGCCAGAAAACAACACGCTAATTCCACTCAACTCAATTTTAATCTAAACAACAAAGTTTTTTATTTAATTTAACATTTGCTAGAGACATTTTGGTCTCATTTATGCCTCAACTCCTCGAACCATTATACGTTACGTATGCACTTTCTAAAGCTTGACAAGCAGAGTTCCCAACACAACTAGCTAAAGAACTAAAGTAGGGCATAATGGGATTTGGTGAAATTACTCAGATTAATCCAATAGAAATCGTCGCAATTATCTCATTTGTGAGTATGGCTGGAATTTACAGTACAACCTAGAAAGGCTATTCAGTGCAGTTGTGCTTCGGTGCCTAGTTGATTTATAGCTGGCTTGGACCACTTCGACAGTCAACTAAAAGGCTCGGTAGCGCTGTGCCATCAATCGTCACCTCGGCAGGCCAAATGGGCGTCGATCATGAAACAAACTAGTTCGATTTTCAACCAAGCTGACCACGTTGATCGGTGCGACCCAACTTCGACGTGACCACAATCAATGTTCCAGTTCCAACTAGCAACTGTCCACGCAAACAGTTCAAGCCTCTCTACCACTAGCCCATCTTCCGGCCAGCATCGAAACTCAATTGGTACTAATTTGTCGCCACAAACATTCGTTTAACTGGCTTTAGTCACGCTTTCCACTACATGCATCCTCGCAACACTTTGTAAGTGTACCGACGTGCAGTGGCATTCTGTAAAATGAAGTGCCGTAAGTCAAGTTGATTAGAGACAAGAGATAATTGATTTGGCTCCTTCATTGGCACGTCGCGGCACAGCCCGTTGGCAAAATCATTTGAATAATGACGCAAACCAACTAAGGTGTTCGCCTCCAGTGGATCTTACGATGTCACTAGGGTGGTTCGCAAAGCACTCGATAAATCATCTATCAGAATAACAAATTAAACTCAATGCTTAGTACTATCCTAACTCAGCCGAACCAGAAGTCTAGCATCGCTCGGAACCGCGATGCGAAAAGGCTCAATCGGAGATGACAACTTGATTGCCTGCAAGGCTCGTGTCGGGCACGCCATCGGTGCACCCTGTGACAGATTGTCCTCTCGTCGCGCCTTGCCGTCTTGGCACTAGCCATCTTGCCAACGCCTTTGCCGGTCTCGACACGATGCCACTCGCAGCACACCGACCCACTGTGGTACTCTTTGCAGCCGGCCAACTGGCCTTGGTGTGACAGCAGCCTGTGAAGCCGCGAGACAAGTTGTCTCGGCTCCCATCACAACATAGAATTGATACCATGAGACCAGAATTAAACTATGTCGCGGGGTGAGGATTAAGCTACACGCAAAGCGTGTGATGGTCATGTGGTACTCGAGTCGAGTGCCTGCACTGTAGTGCCTCACGTAGGACACTCGGTGTCCGAATGGCATCACTGGGCGTCATCGGTGCGAGGCGAGGCAAAGGACAAAAGCATTCTTTCCCACTTGGCGAACGGCATTCAATTATTCATCACTCTCGATTCACTTGGTACACACACGCACACCATAGATATCATACCCTGGCAGTTAGTCATTAAGGACAAAAAATATTTCTCTCTAAAGAAGGACAAGAAACGCCAACGTTAAAAAAACTCGAGTTTAGTTGTTGGCCAACGCAGTGCTGAGTAGCACTGGTAGTAGTAGTCTCTAACGCTCATATCACCTTTATTTTGGTTGTTTCGTTGCAACAGCATCACAGCAAGCACCCCGGCCACGGCGGATTCCTCATCTGGATCTTTACTGTGTAAGCTAATGCCATCTAGCATGCGTCTGGTGAGCCCTTCAAGCCACACGGCGCCCGACGGCAAGTCAGTGCAAGTTGTTTTCTCGGCACAGTCGCGAGATGCCATCATCTACGTTACGGTAAGACTAGTGGCAAAACAGCGCTACCACTCGACCTGATCCCTCCCCCCAACTCCCCACACAGCTCTAGCTTGCTCTACAAATCAAGATAGATGATCTTTTAATTAAATTTGTTACCAGATCATATTTTATCTCGCCTTCTTTCTTATACCTAGCTTAGCTCCATCTCTCAATTACTTTCACTGTTTGCTGTGAAAATTAAAAATTAAAGTCCAAGTCTAGGAAATAGTATTGGTAGTGATAGTGGCGAGGGCACCAAGCACTGTTGGTTGATGAATGGTAAGAGGCCGCGAGGGCATTGTTTGCCTGAGTGGACAGTTTCTCAGCACCTAGCCCCTTGCGCTAGACTTGCTATTTGTTTTGGCTATTATTGCTCTCCCACGCTGCTTTGATGTTACTCGCTCTATTTGTGAGATTATACTTTTTGTTCTAGTACATCTTCACACCGTTTTGAAACTTTTAACACTGTTTCACCAGCTCTGTCTTAGTTTGAATTATTCTCAGGAACACGAGTCTCGCAATTGCCATGTTTGGGCGTTTGGCATTCACCCAGTCAAGCACAGAAGCTTTCTCTCTCTCCCTCTTTAGGTTACGCTTTCAGTTCCACCAACTATCCGAACCCAGTGTAGTGTCTCAAATTGAGTCAATCTTACTTTTAAATTTTAAATTTAATTTTTACTCGCAAACACCATTTTCTGCTTGCTGCACTCATCAAACTGCAATAGCAGCGTAGACCGACATCGTTTGTTTTATTATTAGAGAGTGAGAACAGGAGAGAGAAACACAGAAAGTTTAGAAATGTCGATTGGTGTGATTCGCTTACTTCAGCAGTCATTTGATGACTTAACAAAAAAGTTAATTCGAATCGAAGTGGGAAGTGAGTAGTGAATCAAATTTGATTAGTTAAACTTAAGTGGTGATCAGTGTGAGACGAGTGGAGGAGATGGGAGTGAAAGTCGCTCTGACCATGTCTCTCTATCTGTCTGTTTGTCAGGTGGTACTGGTCATCTACATCGTCATCTTCGTAGTCCTGGTGGTAACCTCCTACCGCAAAAGCAGTGCACTGCGCGAAACTCTCAATCGCCACCTGCGTTACCAGTACGCGACGGGGCCGTTTGGCACACCCACCATCCTTGAGACGGACTCCAACGGGGGCCAGGTGCACTGTGATACCGTGGACGAGCTACACGAGGGATCGATCCAGCTCTAGTGACCTACAGACGGAGTCCACAACATCCAAGGCAATTCTCACCAGCAGAACCCGTGGCGTGGTGGCGAACGCGCAGTGGAGAACTCCATTAGAACGTCTGCTCGACTCGCGCCGTGTTATTACTGCACACGAATCACTATCGTCCAAATTAGATTTTCCATTTTGGCTTAATTCCTCATATCAGTATAATGTATTCTCTTCTTGTACCTCTGGTGCGCGTTATCATATATTAAATTTATCCATTGTTTTTCACACACTGGCAAGTTTGGTAGCGCACGAGCGAACGCGCACGTTGTCAGAAGTTGCGTTTGCATTGCCTAGTCAATTGGGTAGCCCCACTGGTTTGCTGTTTGGCCAGCCTCGCCATCTGATCCATCATGGGCGCACCTAGAACAAGTCCAAATGGCTTCCTCTGTCTCGTGTTGCATCACCTTGCCCGCCACTCGATACTTTCTTCTTCTGCCTCAGTCTCCATCTAGAGTCGCTATCTTATCCGAGTTCTTTCATCTTCACCAATTGGATGTATTTTTATTATATTATGTATTTTCTCTGTCTCATATGCAAAGTTTATTTTTTACCCAACCACGACCAATAAAGGCAGGAGAATCCCCTGGCGCGCGCGCTCGATTTGCCACCATGCTCGAGTTCCACTCAAGCAGCCTGTGCGGTGGTGGGATACAACATGCCTCGACTCATTCATCTGGCATGGCTGAGAGTAAAGTCAATGGAGCAACGACGAGTGGCTGCCAGTGGCAGAGCTTGACTATCGCAATGTGGCTAGGCCCGCAATGCACTCTTCTCGAGGGGCCGCGTGCATGACAAGTGTCCATCGCTAATGAGAACCACAAGGCAGCACCAAGTGATCGAACTGACACAGCCAGACAGACCACCCAGTCACTTGCTTCACTCATAATCTGATTAGTAAGTTTATATCTCACAAATCTTCTTAGATAAAATTAGACGGTAATTGCACCTTACAGCCTGGTGCAGGGGCCATAGTTCTCTTAGAAATCGCTTCTTCCACTGCTTTCAACTAATAATCAAGTTAGTGCCGGTTTCAGCAAACAGTGGCACTTGACTTGCAGCGCTGCAGGCACATAGATTTGTTTGTACACACAATCACAAAAAAGCACGGAGCATCACTAAGTGCTACCAAAACTAAATCTAATGAAAAGTGAAGATCGTGGAATCCATTTTAAAAGTAGATTCCATTTGATCCGGTGGCCTAGGGAGAATAGCTGAATGGATAGCTCGGTTTTCATTGCAAGGTTGTCGCGCAATTCATGCGCATACATTTGCACATAAACACAGATCAAGCCAAGCCGATACCAGTACATTTCATCAAGTCACTCAACTATTGCGACTCCAGATTGTTCAGAAAATATAGAGCTTTACTTTTCCAGTACATTGCCAATCAATTTCGACATAAAGTTTTTATTTTAAAAAATAAATTTGCCCTCCAGCAGAAGCTACTTTCAATTTTAAATTCAATCTTGCAATAGTTTAATTAAATTTGTCAGGATCACCGGATTGAGCCAAAGTGAAGTGTCAATTAAAGAGATGACTCACCGGAGCTAATAATCGAGTTTGAGTGTAATTTCCAGATATTTCCAGTTGACATAAACTTAAAGTAAAGAGGTTGCGAGATGTTTCTCGAATTAAGCAAAGAGAAAAAACGAATGAAGGCATCAAGTCCAACGGGCGGTAGTACGTCTCGTCTTCGTCTGGGTGCCTCTCGCGCATCGCGGAACACTTGCAAATCAACAACCAGGCATCTGGTAAACAGGGTTGAGATGTAAACAATTTCTATCCTGTATCACATAAAAGTGACTTGACTTATTCGACTTCACCGAGCGGGCAAGTGAGCCTGTCAATCGAGTGATAAGGTAATAATTGCAACACAGCCTTGCCGAGATGGCAAATCACACTGCGTATGTTCGAATTTCCATCTATCACGCAGTGGTAAAAAGCAAAGAAATGATCAGCAACTCATCAACACGATCAACATGTACCACGAGAGCATTCGAGAAGCTGGTAGGTCTTATCACACACAGTCAAAAGTGTGCGCGTCATGGAAAGGCCTGATCTAATTTAGCAACTTTAATGGCCACTAGTGGCAGCACTATAATGTAGTTTCAATCCTAATCTTGCCCACAATCCAGGTGGTCGATGGGTTGTGCTCAAACCTCAACGATGGTGGCCATTGAGACTCAATGGTGTGTTCAATCATAGTGGATAGAACGCATTGAGACACATGATAAACATCACCAATGCGCGCGCGAGTCAGATCACCACGCAGTACCATCGAAGATGCGGATAAGGAGCGCTCAGCAACAGCCTCGAAGTCAGAATTTGTACTCAGAGTGATAAATCGTATGCTCGCGAGCTCTTGCGCTGCGTGATAAGGCTCACCAAGTCTATTAGCTCCTATTGTATATAAAGAACGAGACTAGGCAGCACCGACCAAGTTTGGTGTGTCGTGTTGCTGATCCCCTACGCTGGTCCCTCAACTCAACTCAATCAAGTCGTCCGCTGCCCAGCACTCGACTGGCTGGAACCTCTCGCGCCCAATCCGTGTCGCTTGGTCCGATTCCAAATTCTGTACCAAGTGCTGTTGTTCCTACTCAAACTTTGTTTCGAATTGACCTACTCAATTACTGTTGTTGTGTTTGTGAATCTACACGCGCGTGACACGGGAAAGTCATTTGCATCTAGTCCCCAGCTTGTTCGCTTGCCTGTGTACTCATCATATTAATCTCAGCTGTTGGCTTGTTCACAGTACTAGGAAAAGTAATCGAAATACCAGTATCGCAGCATATCGCACAACTGGCACAACCATTCTAACTTTAAAAAACATTGAAAGAAATTTATTTAATCAAATCAAGCACTGAAACCATTTGTTATTGTTCAGTACCCCAAGTTGCTATTGACGCAAAGCGACTCGATCTCAACTGGAATCGTGAAAGCCCGCTCCAGTGCCCTACCAACCCACCGCCAAGGTGCTCGCCTTCGTTCATTCCTTCCGCCTCGTTGTGACAGCAATCGGCAATTGCACCACAGATCGGCACCGATCGCCCGATCCAGTGGCCTACACACGTACCTGCCCATCCCATCCCAGCCCACTTGCAAATTGGCTCTCTATCAGTTAGCGTTTCCGCGCTTTCATTCCCTGCTTGCGCATCTCTGTGCTTTTAGTTTGACTGACCCACGTAAGATTTTGATCGTCATCACACTAGCCAATCTACCTTTCAAGATGTCCTCAATCCCGTTAGCTGCATTCAGCGCACCAGCGATACACGAAGTGATTCGAAAGCAGCGCCAACAGCGCCAGCGAGATGGCCAGAACAAAAAGTTTGGCAACACCAACAAGATGGAAGAGCCATCCCAGAAGACTCAATGTAAGTGACCAATCGATCGGTGGCAGCGACGGGTGGGCAATTAGTGCGCCATTTGTCACCGACTCGCTTCACCGCCAGACCACTAACGTTTCCCCTTCTTTCTTTTCTCACCCCTCCAGTTGGCGAGATGTACAACTATAATCTCAAATTCATGAACAGCGTCTGGGGTTTGTACAACCGCTATGCGCCACAGGCCTTCCAGAAGAATGAAGAATTCATCTCGGCTGGTCGCTAAAGTAGCGAACTAAGCCATCTTTGCGTCGGTCACGGCAGTACGAGTGAATCTCGTTAAGTCAGTGACCACCTTCGCAACGATGGCTTTACTCCCAGAACGCCCACCACTCGTGTGGATATACTTTTGCATTCTGGTGAACAATTTATGTAGTTGTAGTACTTTCTCATAGTAATTCGAATAAAGTAGCGATTAATAATACAAATGAGAAAAGTAATTTTGGGATTGTCGGGACTACTACTTAGGCAGCAATTGCGGCAGCAAGGTAGAAAAAAGGAAGGCAGGAGAGAGCAATCAGATTCAAGGTGACTGCAGGCAACGTTTGCCAATCACGAGGCGCCCGCCGGAAGTCAAGATAGCCTCAAGTGTCGCCAGGAAATTGTCACAACGGAGCAACCCGGCGATCGGGGTGGCTGAGTCGACTGTCACGTAACATAATGGCTTGTCTGGTGGCAGTGATTGCCCAGTCAAGTTCACAACGGGTAGCCCAACACTTGTACCAACGCGTACTGGCCGGTTAGGCTACTCAACCAAGCTGGACAGCACGTACTACCTCGTTAAGACAACTGAGCGCGACAAATAGTATAGTAGTATAGTACAAATAGCATAGTGGCAAGTGTCACATAAAGCACATTCGTGTGCAAAAGTGCACACACTGTGCTACCATATTGGTCTCCTAAGCACACAATGCGGCAGTGTTACCCTCGACCATCCAAGCCACCTCTCTATGTCAGTGGGTAACCCAACTCTGTGCTTCGTCTAAATCGTAGAAGGCACACAACAATTGAATATCCATTTGAACCTTGAATTGCAATCTAAAGTTATTCATGTCTGATCGCAGCAGACTACTGCAGAAGTGTTGGGCTACTCAGTGAGTAGAACAATCATCAATACTTTACAACAATTGGATAAAACCATCCCTCCGTAACACTGCCATTGATAGTCTAACCATTAATTGAAAGTATTGTTGTGTAAGCACCTTGTGGTATCCTCAGTCAATGCACCACATCAACCGTGCCAACTTGTGGGCCCTCGTGCTTCTCAGCACGTTGGTGCCTCATGTCGACCCAGTAGTGATCGACGAAGAATCTGACCTGCCTATCAAGCGACTCAACGCAGGTCAAGCAATGCGCATCGGTGTTCCTATTGAAATGGCACTCGAACGCATCCGCTCGGCGCCTCACCGTCGTAATGCACTCATTCGCAGTCTAGGAGCTACCTCGCTAACTCAGCGAGCCGGACGCAATCTCATCTTTCGGGTATTTCTCACCATCGGTAAGTGGTGCTTGCAATGCAGCTGTGATTAATTGAACCATTTCGCAGGTCACCAGAACAGTTTGACTGAGTGCACGGCACAAGTGATGTGCGAGGCAATCTGCCAAGAGGAAGTGAACAAAGCAGCCAACAACTATTTCGATAGCTATCCGACCGACGACTACTTTGTCTCCTACGTTCTCGGTGCCATTGAAAAAGGCCGCGAGTTGGGTGCCAGTTTCCATTGTGACGCCTGCAAGAGCTACTTTGCACGATGCAAGAGCGAAGCAGTACGGCAACAAGTGCTCACCAAGTATTCATATCTCCTTGATGTTACCAACTATGTTCTAGGAAAAATTCCATCCTAATCATCTATACTCTTTTCATTAAAAAACTTCATACAAGTTGCTCAATTTGGAAATTATCAGCAATCTGTACACAAGAGACATTTTAATCACTAATCAACAAATGAGTTATTTTAACACAAAAGAGCTCTTAAGACTTAAGCAAGCTAAACTGGTTAAAACATTTTTAAATAAAAAAATACAAACTTGTAAATGTGTATCAGTAATAAATATTATAATAACAGTATAATAATATAATATAATATAAATACCTTCTAATAAAATTCCGTCGGTGACATGCATCATGTATTGAATGTATTAAAGAAATGGTTTGATAAACTTAGCCCCATGATGATTCTCAACCATTTCCTTGACACCATTGTACCACTTGGAAATCTTGGTGTTAGCCAACAAGTCATTGAATGCATCACATCCTTCAATCGAACTGAGTGCTCCGTACACCGACTGCAGGTAAAAACAAACGTCAAACATTGAATCGAATGTAAAAGCATTAAAACAGACCAAATCAGCCAAATTTGGTACATCACCGCCCATGAAGCGCTTTTTGAGGCCCACCCCCTTGAGCCAGTAGTTGCACGAGTCGTAGAGTGAGCTACGAACATCATCCTTGAGATCATACTTCTTCTTAAGCCGCTTGCTAATAAAATACATAGCAAGCGCGCCAACATTGATCACGGTGTAACGTTCCCAGTTGGAGAAATTCTTCTCCCACTGGCCCACCTCGGAGAAGTAGTTGAACGATCTGAGAGCTTCGTCGTAAGTGCGGTATATGTTGGGTGAGAGGACGTGAACAAGGTGGTCGTCCACCCATCGACGCCATCGTCGCTCCTCGGCCAACGGTGGATCCATCTTCTCGTACTTGGCAGGATCAACATCGCCAATCATCAAGAAGTACCGATTAACCAACTCGTCATTCACCTTTCTGGCCTTGTAGGTGGTGGCCATTTGCTTTTCTTCCTCTTCCTCGGGATTCAAATAAACCTGGCTATTGAGGTACCATCTAGTGAGCGTAGTAAGAGACTCGTTGTGGTGCCTCGATTGTGGTTTCTTTGACAGAAGATACGATGTCAATGCTGAGACTATTAGTGTCGAGTCATTGATTTGCTAAGTAAAAAGTCTAGTAGTAACCAATATATAATAATACAAATAATTCACATACCAAAATTTCTTGTTTCGATTTTTGTTCAAAGTTGTCATGTTTGAATGATATCAATAAGATTGGTACCTTCCGGTAGAGTTTGGAAAACTTGATCTGCTGTCTCAGGACAGGATTTACCTCAATTATATCGTAAGGCAATCCATAGTAGTCGAGAAAAGCGCGAACTTTACAACAAAATGGACAAGTTTGATATTGAAATAAAGTGATCTTGATGTCTGGTAAGTTTACCGCTCCTGCCACCTGCAACGAACAAAAATAACAATCATTATATTACGTCATTTCAAGTGAAACTTACAGTTCGCGATGGTTTAATGTTCAGCACATCTGTATCAGTCAACAATGAAGCGTATTTGGTCGAGAAATCACCATTCTGCAAATAATCATGCCCGTTCTCGTCGGACTTTGCAGTGATAGATGATAGAAACTCGCGAAGAGTAAAGCTAGAACGACGGTACTTGTCGTAGAGGTTTTCGACCACCATCAAGCCGACCATCGAGGTGAAACCAAGGGTGAAGGCCAATCCGAGTGGAGACATGCGAACCAAACGACTGCGAAACATCGCATTGCGTTTGGGCACCAAGCGATAGAGTGGCCTGCCAAGTGCCGGCATAGGTTGCCAGTTGCGAGTGCCGAGTTGGATGAGCGCTCGTCGTGGCACCACCACTTCATTCCAACCAGCAATTGACAATAGATTGGTCTTGCTCCACACTCGACTGTTCCATGCCGCTGGAAAACGGAGCACGCAAGGTGCCATCGTGATACTTTAGGATAACAGAGGGTGATACCACTTGAGAATCACATTGCTTTGTTGATGCTCTGCGGCACTCACTTTCAATAACACACATGTTAACGTGCATCTCCACAGAGAACGTTATATTATATGCATGGCATACATTTAAAGGTACCGTAGGCAGACATGCATGGTCACTATGTTTGACTGGGCTTCTAAATTATTAACTGTGCTCTATCAAATCGCGACTCTACAACACCAAATATGGTGTTGGTGTTATAACATAAAATTGCATCAAGTTTTACTCTTTAAAATTATATGAAAACATGAAGCAAATAGGTGAGTAGATGGTGTTCGATTTATGCATTACATAAGCTGCTTACAATATCATTGAGAAAGTGAAGCAAGTAAAGCTTGAAGAAATACTGTAACCTTAAATGATTGCAAGGTAAGTAAATATCATTTATTAATTTTTCCGTAATGTAAAATTTTTTCTGAGTGTTTACTTAGAATATACAAAAATTTTGCACCGGCTAGGTTGACACCTGTTTTAGGAGTTTTAGCTGTCATCCTCTGTTGCAATGGTAATGGTAAAATTGTTTTGTCTTTTCTATTGATTTCAATGAAAACTTATTTCTTTGTTGAATATTTAAATTCTTTAATTGTTTAAACTAAGTCAATTCATTCTTTGTCAGCTTAAAAAATAAAGGCAAAAGTAATGAGACATTTTTCAATCAATGAAATTTTATTTTTAAAAATCAAAACTACTTGAAACATTATATTAAAAACTAGAACACTACAGAAAAAGAAAGTAGAAAAGTAAAAGGCCATAAATAATAAAAAGGTTATTTCTTTTCAAAGTGATCCCGAATGAATTTAGTAAGTTCATCGTAGTTGTCCGTGATGAAGGTTTTGTGGTTGCCAGGGAGGACGTGCACCTCGCAGACTCCATCGACGATCTACAACGAATGCAATGTGGTTAGCTAGTGGTAAGGGTTAATAGTTAGAGGGGTGTGGTACTTACATCACCGAGGAAGTAATCGTCTCGCATCAATTGCTCGTTGCTGACGAGAAGATCTGAGGCACGGCAGAGAAGCACATCGCTCTTGAGTTCCTTCTCGGGACAGCGGTACTGGTAGATCATGTTCATCTTGTTGTAATGGCTCTCGATGAGAAACTCGATTGTCTCCGTTTGTAGCTCGATGTTTTGATATTGCTTGAAGAGGTCACGCACAAACTGAATGCGCTTCTCCCAGGTCTCCATGCCCTGCAGCATATCCTTGATCTTGTGGTAGTCAACCGTCATTTTAGTCATGACGAACATGAGGATTGTCTCAACTTTAGTTTGTTCCTCATCTCCCTCTCTAATGGCGAATTTCTTAGCAGCCTCTTCTGAAAAGATGAAGAACTGCTTGGGTGAAGAGTCCAGCAAAACTAACTTTCTGTACTTTCCAAGCTTTCCACTTTTACGTTTTTGAAGTTGAAGACCCATCTCAATGCCGATAATGCCACCGAATGAGTAACCAACCATGTCGTAGTTGGTAGTCAAGTTAGGCAAAGTCTTTTCGATCACCTCGATGTAGTATGTTGCCGTGTCTGGCACTGACGTAAAACTGCGGCATTGTTTGGTCCAGTTGATGCCAATTGCTGGACGGTTGAATTTCTTGGCCAGTGGAATTAGTTCGTCCCATGAGGCATCCAGCTGAGGCAAGAAAATGATTGGATCGCCGTTGATGATATCATTAAGGAAGATAACGTCGTCGGGCGGGACTAATTTGTCATCAATAGACTGACTTGTTCCGCTTACGGTGTCACCACCTTCACTCTTAGCTTGTCCTTCGCCGATTTCAATGATTCGCCCGACGGTGAGCTTACGTATGTCTTGCATGGAGAGGACCACGTCATAGTCACGCTCGATGGCTTGTTTCACTTCGACACCCATCAACGAATCCATTCCCAACTCACCAAGGGTAGTTTTAGGATCTAGCTTTTCCCAATCCTTGACACCAAGAATGTGTGCAACAGTCTTGATCAAGCTGGTTTTGCCACCAGCTTCAAACTTAAAGTCAGACTTGATGAGATTGGCGCATACTGAGTATTCTCTCTGCAGAAGTCGGTCGAGCGAGTTGAGGCAAGAGGGCATTCGCTGGGGAACCGAGCCACAGACCACGATGTCATTGCCACGGATGTTGTCGATAATGTAGCCCACGTCACCGATGGCTCCCCATTGGATGGCAAAGCCATGCAACCCGTCTCGTCGACGTTGGTCGCAGGTGCGCTCCATCAACGAGTTGGCATAACCATAGTTGGTTTGACCCGGATTGCCAAAACCACAGCTCACTGAGGAGAAAGCAACGAAGTAATCGATTTCTGCACATCTTTTCCGAGTAACCTTGTCCAACAGAAAACATGTGTCGGATTTTGGTTTCAGCACTGCTTGGAATGACTCGATGGTTTGGTTGTCAAAAAGACCATCACTGAGCACCATGGCCAGATGAAACACTCCACCAACTGGACCCATTGACTCTGCTTCGGTGACCAATGCTTCGATTCCTTCTTCTACCGAGGTGTCTTCGGTGAAAATCTTAATAGTTGCCCCAAGTTGTTCCAAGTACTTAAGACGAGTCTTTTGGTAAAGATCTTTTATGCCCGAACGTGAAGTGACTATGAAGTTGCGAGCTTCACGTTGAACCATCCAGTCAAGGAGTTCTAAGCCAAAACCACCAAGACCTCCCGTAACGATGTATGACTTGTTGAAAAAGAACACCGTGCGAGGAATAGCTGGAATTTTGAGTCCGGTTTTGATTTCAGTCACGCCACGTTCGTCTGGCTTTTCCTCTTCTCGGATACAGATAATCACTTTGCCAGTGTGTTTTCCAGTGGCCATGTATCGGAACGCTTCTTCTGCCTGGTTCGCGGGGAAAATTGTTCTGTGCAAGGGTCGAACCACGTTTTCTTTTATACCATCCATCATCAACTGCCAAACTTCGTTACGATGACGATCAATTATATCTGGTTGGTTTGGACCAAAGTAGATGAGATTATCGAGCAAGATTCCATGGAAAGACTTGTTTTGCATGATTTTGCCAATATCTGTAAAACAAGAAATTGTTATCAATGAATATAAAGTTAAAATCTACATCACTTACTGATTTTGTTATCTTGAGACAAATCGAATTTGCCAATCTCAAGGAAGCGCCCATACTCGGCCAGACAGTTGACGCTAGCTTGTAGTTTCTCTTCGGCCAACGAGTTGAGCACTAGGTCCACACCTCGTCCGTTGGTTGCTTGCAAGATCATAGTTTCAAAATTGGTATCTCTTGAGCTAGCAAACTGATTTGGCTTGAGCGAGGGAAAGAGTTCCATGAGAATTTCTCGCTTAGCTTCGGATCCCACAGTGATGAAGAGGTTGCAGGCGTAGCTGAGACAGATGGAGATAGCAGCCTGGCCCACGGCACCACTGCCTGAATGAATGAGAACGCTTTCCTTACGCTGCAGCTTGCCACGAATTAGTAAAGCGTAGAATGCGGTAGAGTAAGCCACTGGGATTGTAGCCGCTTCTTCCATACTCCAATGTGCTGGGATTGGCCACAAAAAGGGGTTCTGGTTATTCATTACCAAGGTAGTGGCTAGACCCTTTGAGGGCACCATTCCCATCACGCGGTTGCCGTTCTCGTCTCGACCTGCAAACTCGAGACCGAGAATACAGTCGTCCATGCCCATATCATCAGGAAGGGCATCAGGTGGAAGTTTGCCTGTAGCCAACATTACATCGCGGAAGTTCATAGCTGAATGATAGACTGAGCAGAGGATTTGGTTAGGCTTTCGGTTCAGAGGCCAATGTTTGTGTTGCGATTCAAACCAACGCAAACTGGAAAGGTCACCACGAGTTAGCACATTGACGAAACAGTGCTCCACTGGCACTGGTTCATTTTCTTCATCTGGAATGGTGAAGTGTTTGTAGCATCCAACGTCACCACTGGGAGACACCGCATTGGTGAAAAGGTCCAACTGCATGACACTTCGCACTAGGTCAGAGGTGGGTTCAAGCTTACGACTGGGATCGGTGTTGAGGATGGTACGGACGCGATGGCCAAGTGGCTCACGATGCAAACAGCTCACCAGACCAATCACACCCGAAATGTGTTCGTTGGCAAGCAGCCACACGTTCTTGGGTGTTTCGGTGTTCTGTGCCACTTCACGTAACTTGACTTGCACCTCTTCGAACCAGTCGGTAAGGTTGTTGGTGATGTTGAAGAAGTAATGGTCTTCAGGCACGATGTCATAAGTAATCTTGCGCACCAGAAGAGCATGTACGCCGAATTGGTCACTTTTGTGGCTCACTAGTCGGAAAGAGCTCTGACCAAAAGCTGCCATTAATTCGGCTACTCGTGAGTCGTTATTAATCTCGAGATTAAATTGCTGCATTATGCGCTCTTCAACTGGGTAAAGATGATCGCGCACTACAATTAAAGCAAAGCGATTATCCTTCAGACACTCCCACAACGACTCAAATATGAGCTCAAAATTGACTCTGTGCTTGGCCAGCAACGGACACAAACTTGAATCCTTGAAAATCACTATGTCTTGGTTGACGATGTCTGTGGGGAATTTGGACTTCTCAGCTAGCCATTCGTGCTGTGAGGTAATATAATCAAGCTGACTGGAAGTAATCTTGTCTGGTGCCGGATGCAATAGTCGGTAAACAAAGGTGGTCTTGAAGGTGTTGTAGTGAAACCACTGGAGCATTCGACCTGTCAGTAGGTAATTTGTCTGGTTAACTTCCAAGACCTCAAGCTTTGAGTCTAAACTGTTTTGAGTGGCAATCTCTGTTTGAGAGCGAAGGAATCGCTCAGTGAGATAAGTACGGAAGAGAACATCTTCTTCAATGTTTTCAAGCAGTTTCATATCGGGAGTTTCGCTTTCATTTAGTTGTTGAAGCGCATTATAGAGAACTGGAGATGACACAGTCTTTTCATACTGCTCGGTATCGATTGAGCCAGCTTCTTTCAAAGAAAGCTGCGCGCACGTGGTCTGGTAATTCTTGAGCTGCTCAGTAAGGTAGGCAATACGAGCTGTACTGTTGGCTCGACTTGAGCTGTAGGGCATATCGAACTCGTTACGTGGTACAAACTCAAACGACTCTTCTAAAGGCTTGGTGGCGTGGATTTTTCGCGGAGCAAGATTGGCTTTGATTCCTTCAAACTCAATTCCGGGTGCTACTCCCACATTGAGTTCTCCATCAAACATGATATCCAGCACTTTAGTCTCAGACTCATCCAGCGTTTTGTTCAGCACTATTGGGTCACAACGTAGGGCGAGGAGGCGAACTGGGAGGTAGAGGCCACGTGATGGTTTACCCAATACGGCCATTTGTATCATTGCGTCAACAAAGGTGATCCAATTTCGGAAGAGCACTTTAGCAGTCACGCTTCTGTCCATTTGCTTAATTTCTTCAATTGACTGGAAATTAGGTCCATAATCATAGCCTCGTAGACGAAATTCTTTGTAGATATCTCGATTCTTCATCTCGATGTTGCACGGCTTGTTATTTAACTCCTCGATGGTTTCGAGAAGATGCTGGTGACGCATGAAGTTTGACTTTTCTAAACGAATTTTGCCAGTGGTAGTTACTGAACCGCTCTCCATGATAGAAAATGAACCAGTGTTTTGAATGAAACGAATGGTGAGTTCCGTTATTCCTGACTTGGGAATAATGGTAGCACGATGTAGGTTAACATCTTCAAAAACTATTGCTAGTTCTTGTTGTTTGATGTTTAGAAGCTTCGCTACAGCCTCCCAGGCAATATAAAGATAACCAGTCGCTGGAAAAAGAATTCGACCGTCGACACAATGGTCGGCCAAGAACTTGTCTTCTTGATGCTACAAATAAAATTAGTATTAATATAAGTCATAGAACAATCACAAAAAATCTTACCCCAATATCAATGATCTTGCCTGAACGATTGTTTTTAGTGACGTTGAAAAAGTCGGGATACTGGGTGACTGTGAAGTGTTTTTTGTGTTTCCATTGAATGAGAGAATGAAGAGGCGCAGTGGTGCGCGGCACTGGGTACTCTATCGGCGCATACAGTTTCTCAATACTCGGCTTAAGACCTGTGCCGTAGAGTGCACCGAGGCTGCGCAGCACCGAACACACATTCTCGCTGCTAGATTGCTTTGATAAGGTAGCCACATATTTGACAGGATCGCTACTACGACCCATGATGTTACGCTTGATGATGGGCTGCAAGAGATGGTGTGGCGCTATTTCGACAAACACCGCGTTGGTGGGCAACTGCTGAAATGCCTCGCAAAAGCGAACTGGCTTAAGCAAATTGTCTACAATGTAACGTGCATCGAACTGTTCCAAGTTCTCTTCGTAGGTTGTACTAATCCAACGCAGTGTCTTACTTCGTTTTTCACCCTTAACAACTTGAGTGATGTGATCCAGCAGGGGTTGTTCAACGTTGTAAATAAGGGGACAATGAAAAGCGATACCTGAGCTGTTAACTTGACGCGCAAAGATATCGGCGTTGTCTTTCTGGAGACGGTCAAGGAATTCGTTCACTGCTGATTTGCTGCCGGACACAGTCACTGAGTCTTCGCCGTTGTGACATGCTGGCCAGACCTGCCCATCTCCATACTTGTTGCACAAGTCCAGTGCTTCCTGCCATGTGGCTCCAATAGCAGCCATCGCACCTGGATGCAGTTTGCCGAGTTCTTCAATACATTTGCCACGCCAGTAAGCACAGATTAGAGTTTCCTCAAGGCTAAGGCACTTGTCAGCGTAAGCACAGACAAGTTCACCAATCGAGTGGCCCACGATGTAGTCGGGAGTCACTTCTAGACTCTCGAGAAAATCTACCAACGCTATTTGAATAGCAGCGATGGCCACGAACGAGTTGAGTGGCGAACGCAACAAACTTGGATCATCACTGGTGAGCAGTTGCATAAGGTCGAGTTGGGCATCTACTGCCGCCAAAGCTCGAGCGCCTCTCTCCAATGAGTCTTTGATGATAGGGAAGCGAGTGAGATCGCGACCCATTGCTGGCCACTGGCAGCCCATTCCGGTAAAAACAAAGCACACTGGAGGTTTCACTTTGTCCTTGATTTTACTTGACACCATTTCTCCCATTGATTTCAACTCAGAGTCACTCTGGTCAAAGATCATGTAGGCACGGTGGCGCATTCCTTTGAACATTTTACTCGGGTAGCAACTGGTCTTGGAGACATCGTTGAGGAGCGCCAAGAAGTGTGGAGTAAGCTTGTCTGGATTCTTAGTCATAAAATCTGAAATCACCTGCAATGTCTCGGGATTTCGGCCACAAAAATTGACCAGTCGTGGCAGGTCACTAGCAACTGAGCCAGTGGGTTCCGCCTCTTTTTCATGCTTGCGAATAAGACCATGCACGTTGACACCACCAAAGCCGAAGCAGTTGAGCGCGATGTACTTGCCAGTGTAAGGAGTGTTAGTGGTCACTGGTTGCAGAATGCCACTAACCAGGCCTTCAATTCGATGGTTGATCTTACTCATATGCAAGTTGGCCGGGATGAGTTCGTGTTCGAAACAAAGTAGACACTTGACTAATGAGCAAAGACCCGAGGAGGCTTCTGTGTGCCCAATCACTGACTTGATTGCGCCGATTAGCAACGGATTGGTTCGTCCTACATCACATATTAGCATTTAAACAACAAGGAAAATGCATTACTCTACCTTTGCACAACGATTCCTGGATGGCACGCATCTCGGAAGGATCACCTGCTTGTGTACCAGTGCAGTGAGCCTCACAGAATCCAACTTCCAGTGGATCGATGCCGACCTCGGCGTAGGTATCTTCAATGAGGTCACGCTGCAATTCGAATGAAGGGTAAGTAATACCCAGATCTTTATAGCCATCGCAATTGGACTTGGTATGAACCACTACAATAGATTGATTAGTATCAACAATATCAACGTGATTTACTACTTACAAGTGGCATAAATGCGTTTTGCCTCGGACTTTTTTTGCAAAACTATGGCCACACACGCTTCACCCTTGGCATATCCGTTGGCATCGTCGTCAAGACACTTGCAATGGCCATCTGGCGAAATCATGTTGAGATTGAGAAACTGGTTTTGTGTACCGGCACGCAGGCAGAGGTTAAGGCCCATAACAATGGCACGGTCGCACTGGCCCGAACGTAACGAGACCATGGCCTCATGCAACGCGCTGAAACCTGAGGCACATGCCGTATCGAAATGTTTGCTCGGACCACGAAAGTCGTATACATTGGCGAGCATAGCAAAGAAGCACTGCTGGTAAGCTGGAATGTTGGTGCAGTCCTCGGCGTATGCCGCAAGATACTCATCGAAGCAGTTGCCGAGAAAAAAGCCAGTGTTGGTTCCCGCCAAACACGACGGGTCAAGACCTGTATTATTCTGGTCAAACAATTGATCAATTGATAGTGCAATCCTTACCAGCATCCCACAACGCTTCGAAGGTAATCTCGAGCATGATGCGCACTTGTGAGTCCATGTAATGCGCATCTTTTTCTTTGACATGGAAAAATTCATAATCAAACAGAGAAACGTCTTTAATCTTGCCTGAGCCTTTTGGCAAGCCCAAGTATCCTATTGGGAAAAACACAAAACACACCGTGGTTAAGTGAGCAAGTAGACAGTATAACTTACCGAATGGCCATCGCTTCTCGTCTTCTACGATCATGTCGATGTTGTTGTAGAGGTTATACTCAAACTCTTTCACCGAGTCGCTCTCTGCACAACATTGTCATTGTCATTGTAGTTTTCAATGAGAATTAGAGAATCTTACCTGGAAATCGACCGGACATGCCACTGACCACAAAGTCTTCGTTGACAGACCAGAATGGCATCTTCAGTTGTGCCCTGATGGCGGCACGCTGTGCCATCTTTTCCTCACTGTAGTTCTTGTACACATAGAACGCAGTGTCAGAAGTGTTAAAGTTGATGCCTTCTGGCAGCTCATCTTGTTCGTATTCTTGAGTCATCTTGCTGTCCAGGAGCTCACGCCAAACAACCAAGCAACTGAGCACGAGACTATCACAATGATCTTAAACTGTCAATCTTTGATGTAAGTTGTTGGCAAAAGCTGGCACTCGACGATGTTGGTCGGCAGAAGGCAAATTGTGAAATGAAGTGAGCGGCAGTTTTGTCAAGAAAGAAAACCTCAAACTGGAAACACAAAGTCTAGCGAATCAAACGAGTATGCTTACAATTAAGAAAAGGGAAAAATTGGGCGCCAGTATGATCAACTAGTCTCTTTCTATCTTGCTCAGTGTGTGTGCTGTTATAATTAGCGATCTTCGATGTGCCTGGCTGCAACGAGTTACGCGACCTGATCGAAATACTAAAGCCAGTGGCAGTGCGAAGCCACCGTTAGCCATTGCTGGGTAATCAATAGGTTCGGCCTCGACGCACTGATGGCACACAGTGAAGTAAAGCACTGAAGTCAGTCAGATGCAACCAATTATCGACTCTTTGGCACTCGTCATGTGTCACGCAGATGATAGGCCAGGGCGCGCGCCGGTGCTCTCTTCGATCACCTAGCGGATCGCTCCTCTGACGACATCGCTCTGCCAACAAACAACCCATTGGTGGGCACCTCGACGCCAGATCGAAAGAGGTGGTGCTCAAAACCCGAAGTACTTACCTAATGGCGTCATCGGTCACCGATGAACGACTCGCTCGACATGGCCGCGCTTTGCCAACCAACACCATGTTCCACTCACACCACCACTGCTCCTTTACCTGTCCCATCCAACTATCCTCCTTGGTAACTATCAATTTGGATTGTATAATCGCGCCATGATTCAACAAAGTTATTCAGTTTAGTTATTAAATTTCAATTAAAGCAAATTCTTCCTCGTCGATGATTAGCAGGCGGGGTTGGTGGCGAAATGGGTGCGAGACACGTTCGGTACAGTTCGCACTTCACTTGGCATTGAATCTTGATGTTCTACTTTTGTTTTTTTCATTTTTTTGTTACATAGTTAAACATGTGAATAAATGCAACTAATTATATGTCACTAAAAATGTTTTTTCGTTCGGTGGAATAGTTTAAGTTACATTAGAGAGACCATCCTCTCTATTGTTCTCGGTACTCCGGTCTGTTGGGATCTCGGAAACAGTACGGTAGAATTTGATGAAACTTGCCGCACATGTTAATCTTGTCACTGGATTTTTTCAATAAATTATTACGACACTTATGACACCTCTGGTTCAGATGCCACGCCCATTTGAAAATCCTCATGTTATCTCTATGGGAGTTTTATATGATTTCACAAAATTCATATTTGCTCAAAAACCCTTTGCTATATTTTGATAATAATTTTTTAAAAAGTAAAGCACAAAATGCTTGTTTAGTAGATAACCTTTTCATATCTAGACTCACCCGGGTTTTAATGCTTAAATATTTTGTCATTTTTTGCCATTTTCCATGTCAGTCTTAAAAACGCTCAGTTAGATCTTGAAGAATCTTTTATTAAAAATAGAACCCAGCAGACTAGTTGATGTAATTCACACACCTCAGAAAAATCAGGTTTTCATGTGACTGCCAATTTGAAATTTTCCACGTGATCTCTATGGGAGTTTTTTTATTTAAATTTACATTATCTTAAAAAGGTCAAAATTGAGTCCTAAAACACAAGAAACCAATTTTGACTTCTTTAATATTATTTTACTTAAGTCTTAATATACTCTTACCCACCAAGTTTCTTTATTTTCCGCTGGCCTATACACGAAATGTATTTCCCACAGTAAATTTCCTCAAGCTTTAAAGCTGGAGAAACGTCCCGTTTTTTAGCTTTAAAGCTTGAGGACCGTGTGGTA
>WURS02042481.1:0-56073 GCA_011762765.2 Rhinocypha anisoptera | reverse complement strand
CGTAGAATCCAGGCACGATACAATCGAGAAGCACTGCTTCAACATTGCGCCTTATGTCTCGTGTGCAAGCACGATGAGTCATGGCAACTATAATAATAATGGGCTTTGGATTTTTTTGTTTTAATATTAATTCTGTATTTTACAGAGCAAATTGCTTACTATTTTGGTGATGATTGGAAAAATTCCTGTGACAATCACTGTGATAATTGCACAATGTTACATTGGCACAAAACCACCGATATCAAGCAGAACATGGTAACAATTAGCAAAATACTTGTGCATGCCAGCCAGCAGAACAAGCGACTCACTGCCTTGAAATTGGTTGACATCTGGCTTGGCAAAGGAGAGAAAAAGCTCAGACCCGACAATGTGACCGTGCCTAAATACTCACGCGACACTGCTTGCGACATTATCGGATTTTTATTGACCAACAATTACCTGAAGGAAGAGTTCCATTTTACACCCTACTCTACCATTTCCTATATCAATGTAGGATCTGCATGGATTACGAATCCCTCATCTCAGATCAATTACAGCATGTGCTCTAGCACTAAACAACTTGATGAAGAGAAAGTGGAGGAAAAGACTAAACGGAAAAAACTTTCCATTGATAACTTTGATGTGATCACTTTGGATTAAATAAAACTAGTATAGTTGCTCTTCAACTTTCCTTCACTTTTCAGAACATGATGCATCAATGGGCCACTCAATGAGTTTCACTTTTCACTGTAATTTGTTTTAGAAAAAGTTTAAGCAAAAGAAAAATTTCCTAGAACTCGGGGTGCATTTCGAATTACTGTAAACTAATAAACTATATTATAAAGTAATGAATTGCTCAGATGAATCATCTGAGCAATTCATTTCTGAGATGATACATCATTATTAATAACAGTTAAAAATGGGTAAAATGGAATGGTAAAGTAAGTTAGAGGAGGTAAAGTGGTGAAGGTGAGAGCGTGCAAAACGCGTGCTTAGCTCGTGTATCTCAACTGGGAAGGATGGTGTGCCACAGTGCCAGTGCAAAGTGGCGTGGATCGATGCGCGCGCAGTGCTTGAGCCAATTGGCTGGTGGCGCGCACGCTTGCCACACTACGTTAGGCACGGTGTCTGCTTTGCCCTTGTCACTTGCGCTCTCGCCTCCATCCCTGTTGGTTTCGTGTTCCTTTGCCACCTTTTTGCAACCTGTCACTCGAAATATGGCTAAAGAACCTGCAAATCGCGTTTGCTTGATTGTTATTGACGGCTGGGGCATCTCGGACCAAACGCATGGCAATGCAATCGCCAACGCGGAAACACCTGTCATGGATGCGTTGGCCAAGCGTGAAGGTCAATATGTAACCCTGGATGCTTCTGGCCTTTCGGTCGGATTGCCGGCCGGCTTGATGGGTAACTCCGAGGTGGGTCATCTCAACATTGGAGCTGGTCGTGTCATCTATCAAGACATTGTCCGAATTAATTTGGATGTGGAGAGCAAGGTAAAGTTTCATGCACATTCTGTTGCGTCAGTGTTACTGATTCTACTTATTTTTGCAAAAAATAGTCAATTCACCAGAACGTCAATTTTGTTCAGGCGTGTGAGCGTGCCAAGAAAACCAATGGACGTTTACTGTTACTTGGTTTGGTGAGCGATGGTGGTGTGCATGCACACATAGACCACTTGTTTGCTTTGTTGGAAGGAGCCAAAGTGAACCAGGTTCCGAAAACCTTCATCCACTTTTTCTCTGATGGCCGTGATACTAGTCCTACGTCGGGAGCTGGATTTGTTCAATGCGTGCTTGACAAGACCAAACAACTGAACTATGGTTCATTGTCTACTATCATGGGACGTTACTATGCAATGGATCGAGACAAGAGATGGGAGCGAATTCGTGTCGCCGTTGATGGTCTGGTGGATGGAATTGGTGAAACTTCCACTCCTGACACCGTCGTGGATTGCGTCAAGAAGAACTATGAAAATAGTATGCATACATTTTAATTATTTTGGTTCTTATAATTCCTATTTTTCTCCTCTTATAGATGTCACTGATGAATTCTTGAAGCCAATCATAGTTAATTCTGAAGGATTGATTCGCGACAACGACACCCTTATCTTCATCGACTATCGTGCTGATCGAATGCGACAAATCACGGAGACTTTTGGAGTTCAGCAACACTTTGAAGAGAAGAAGGCGAATATGCCGAAAAATATTGAAATAGTCACTATGACGCAATATAAAAAGGAATTTCCCTTCAAGCAACTCTACCCTCCGGTGGTTCCAAAGAATGTTCTTGCAGAGGTGATTAGCTCTCACGGCTGGCCTCAGTTTCACACCGCGGAGACTGAGAAGTACGCACACGTCACTTTCTTCTTCAACGGTGGCCAAGAGAAGGCTTTTGAGGGAGAGGATCGCGTCATGGTGCCCTCACCAAAAGTGGCAACCTATGACTTGCAGCCCGAGATGAACTGTGCTGGTGTGGGCGAGGAGATGGCCAAGGCTATCGCCACCAAGAAGTATCCCTTCCTAATGTGCAACTTTGCCCCTCCCGACATGGTTGGTCACACTGGAAAGTACGAGCCGGCAGTGAAGGCCTGTACCGCCACCGACCAAGCCATTGGGGTGATCAAGAAGGCTTGCGAGCAGAATGGCTACGTTCTGCTCATCACTGCTGACCACGGCAACGCAGAGACCATGTATGATAGCAAGGGAGGCCCGTTGACCTCGCACACCACTAACCGAGTCCCTTTCTCCATGTCTAACACTACTCTGCATTTCAAGCACCCTCTCACCCACAATGCTGCTCTTTGCGATGTCGCCCCCACTGTGCTTGACTTGCTTGGCTTGCCAATTCCCACTGCCGACATGACCGGCAAATCTCTTCTCCAGAAGTAATCCTCCAACTTGTTACTATTTATTGTTTTCAATTATTTTATATTATGAATGCCACTAGATATCTGAATTGTTATTTTATTATTGATGATGAAATGTATGCCCATACCAATAAAAGTAGTGTGCGTGTGAGCACACTTGTGTAGAAATAGTGGCCCTGATGGTAGTGTGATGCAGTATAATAATAATAATAATAATAATGGGAAATAATAGTTGAAAGGCGACCGCTTGTGGGTCTGTTGTGGTGGTTGGTGGTGTGTGTTAGGTTGTGGTGGCCCGCCCTGGTGGTCTGGCACAGTATCTCTCAAGTGGGCGCGATGGATTCCTTCACCGATGCCACCGATGTGCTCGAGAGCCTCCAGCCGTCCGACCATCTGAGTGACCACCTGGCACCGAGACAGGACTCCACCACCGGTGCCTTCTCTCTCGATATGCACAACTCGTTTTCCAACGACTCTATGTCATATTCCACTTCGAACAACACGTATGGCTTGGACCAGTCTGGCATGGACAAGTATAAACAATTTGGCGAAGATAAGCCGCGTGCCAACTATAATGCCACCGCCAACAATGAAACCATCACCAATGGACAAGCGGATTTTACTCAAGCGCCTATCGATAAATCTCTTGACAAATCTCAGCTTTTAACTATTATTCATTTTTTGAAGAAACATAATTTTCAGGCTACAGAGGAAATTTTGATGAAAGAAACTTCAAATTTTATAAGTGAAGATGATGTTAAAAGTAGGTAATTGTTTTAATCTATTTACCATACTAATTGTATAAAATTCGATAAACAGGTTTATTAAATTCTAATCTAAGTGAAAGCAATTTTTCGTCGTTTGTGTATCGGTCTGAGGGAAATCCGGACGTATATGAAGACAATTACAGGCAACTTCAACGCTTTGTCGAAGCATCTCTAGATTCGTATCGTCATGAACTTTGCAAGCTTTTGTATCCTGTTTTTGTGCATATGTACCTTGAGTTGGTTTGTAATGATCACGAAGAACGAGCCATTTGTTTTATGAAAAAATTTGGAAAGCAACAAGAGTTTGTCTATACGGACGATATCAACAAGCTTTCACTTGTCACTAAACGCGATCACTTCTCTATGTACAATGATGTTTTGCAAAACTTTCGCAACTCTCAACAACTCTTTACTATCCGCTTATCAAGAGATTCTCATAACTACTTGAAGCGATTTTTGCAGGAAAAATCTCAATCTGGACAAGCTTCGATTTTGTTGAATGTAATTCAGGAGCACTTGACTATAGAGGCCTATGATGGGTTGACTAGAAGCAAAACAAATGTCGAAGCAGTTTCAGGTGCCATGTTTGGAGAAGTGAATCAAGAGCTCAATAGGAATCGAGTATTTTATGGTCTCTTGAAGGAACCAGAATTAAAGATAGAAATGCTTGACATTGACATTGATATCGATGGCTCTAGCCAACAAAATGCCGATGCTGCAGCTGACTCTTCAGCAGTGATGTCTGCTAAGAAGAAGAAGATAAAGAAAGATTCGAGTCAAGCAAAGAAAGCTCGCAGTGATCCAAATGCCCCACCAATCACTCGCATACCACTGCCGGAGCTTAGAGATGCCGAACAACTTGAAAAAATACGTGCTCGGAAAGAAGCTTCGAAAGCTTTAAAATTAGGTAAATTGTCGACTAATTTATTGAATTTTATTATTCTAGTTATCAGGGATTAATTATCACTTTTAAAACTATGTTTTAGGCAATGAAGTATTACCATCAATTTGTTTGTACACTTTGTTAAATGCTCAACCAGTCCATGAAATGAGTGCCATTTGTGCAGAAATATCCGATGACTCGACATTACTAGCAGTAGGCTTTTCTGACTCGTTGATTCGTGTTTGGTCATTGACTCCCACAAAGCTTCGTGGCTTGAAAACAGTCTCTGAACTCGAGAACCTTGACAAAGAATCCGATGACGTTTCATTCAAAATGTTGACTGATCAAAATACAGATCTCAAAGTTTTATATGGACACTCGGGTCCGGTTTATGGAATGAGCTTTAGCGCTTGCAAAGACTTACTACTATCATGCTCGGAAGATGCAACCAGTAAGTTGGATATTTATTTGAAAAATTTGTTTAATCAAGGAAACATTTCAGTTCGCTTGTGGAGTTTGCTGACTTGGACCAACGTAGTAGTTTATAAGGGACATTGCTTTCCTGTTTGGGATGTCAAGTTTAGTCCTCACGGCTACTATTTTGCATCGTGTTCTCATGATAGAACGGCTCGTCTTTGGGCCACCGACAATCATAATCCTTTGCGCTACTTTGCTGGTCACTACTCGGATGTCGATGTATGTGTGGTAACAACTTGCAATCGAAAACTTGACTAACTAGCTTGATCCATTGTCTGGTGTAGTGTTTGCAATTCCATCCAAACTCGAACTACATAGCTACTGGTTCTTCCGATCGTTCCATACGCTTTTGGGACTGTTTGAATGGACAGTGTGTTCGTCATTTGACTGGACACAAGGGCAACATTCACGCATTGGCATTTGAGAATTCAGGTCGGTTTTTAGCTTCAGCTGGGGTCGACAAGCGTATCCTTCTTTGGGACATTGCTTCGGGACATCTTGTGGCTGAGCTCTCCAATGGGCACAACAGCACCATCTATTCTTTAGCGTTCAATCGAGGCCCTGACTCGATTATCCTGGCCAGTGGTGGTCTTGACAATCGCGTGGTGCTTTGGAACATGCAAGCTTTACTTGAAGACACCGACATGGATGAACTAATGTCCAGTACAATGCCTACCATCAAGTAAGTTTAACTATTTCTTTTTTTTCGTTTTCTAATTTTGTTCTCTCTAGAAGTAAAAGTGAGGCCTATATGCTCGCATCATACCCGACAAAATCTACATATATTCTGCTAAACCATTTTACTCGTAGAAATCTACTTTTATCAATAGGTGCCTTTAAATGAGTTTTTTTCGATTCATACTTCATCTGTCACCAAAAAGGAAAAATATATTGTTCACATTTGTTTGTAGATTTATTGTGTAAAATTTTATCACAGTCAAAGACTGTAGGATCATCACTTTTTTATGTTGTATATATATATATATATATATAAAAATCGACGTGTTTTATATAAATTATATAAATAATGAGTTTACATCACACTTAGTTTGCATCACTTCTTTGGTGACTTTGGATTCGATGGGCATATAAGAGCACCGAGAGAGTGCAAAGTAAAAGACCACCAACTCCAATGAGAAGTTTGTCAGAAGGAAAGAAAGCATTTGAAGGTGAGTGAGGCACTGGCATTGACTTGAGCACTTGGTCTGGCACCACTTGAGCCAACAAGCGAGAATCGTGTAGATTTGCTCCGAACTGTTGTCCTGATCGAGCTACGCGTTGCTTTTCGCTTAATCGGTTGGTAGCTGAGAGATAGACTTGCTTCTCGCGAAGTTTTTCATAAAGCTTCCGAATGAGATGATTTGGTACCGCCACCGAGGCTGTCAACGTGTAAGTCTCCGGGGCGAAGGTGCATACTACCAAATATCGTCTCGAGTTATGTGTCAAGATCTCTTTGTTCTCGTTGACCACAACCATTGTCTCGATGCGGGAATTATTCTGAGAAATCAAAGTATAAAGCAAACGTAAAAACGCAAAAAAGAGATGACTACTGAGATGACTTACTGAATTACTACTGCCGCACTGGTTGTGATCGATTCGAAAGATATAGGTGTTGTTAGCACTTGTTTTGTTGCCAAAAATAGTACAAGCTGCATTGTTAGAGCCTTCAACGGAGATTTTCCCGCTGAAGTAGGGACCAGTGGTCACTTCGATTTCAGAACTGTTTGCCAGGCACCGGGATGTTTTAGCGGAAACTTTTAACGGAATTAAAACTAGTTAAATACAAGTCACTTCATTTTTCTCACAATACATACAACTTTTGGTCTCGGCAAACACAGCAGTCTGATCCAAATCAATGTCATGTTTGGTGAGAAAAACTTGTACACTACTCTCTCTCAAATGACCAAACTGAGCTTTGACCGAAAAGCTATAGTTGGTCAGCATGCGAAGGTTGTCGATGGAGCAGAGATACTGCTCACTTCCCAGTCGTTGCAATGCCACAATGGCGTCATCGTAGTCGAGTGGTGCTCGCAGTGAACCTCTCTTGATTGGTGCCATGGTTTCCTTGCATCGCATCTTCGACTGCCATGTAGATAGTTCACAGTGCCTTTGAAGAAGACGGTGTCATTTGAGTCAGATCGGTATACCGAATCGTACCTAATTTTAAATCCTACTAAGCCAGCTTTGTCAGCATATGTCCATTTGAGTTTGACTGATCGAAGGCCTGGTTGCACACTCAAGTCGGACACATCTAAATCACAAATTCAAGTCACAGAAGGGGTAAAATAAATTATCTTATTTTTACTTACTTTCTTGAAGTTGTCCGCGTGACAAAGACAATGTTGCTAGGCTGAAAAGCCAAAACAAAATCATGATAGTGAGTTTAAAATGCGAAAAAACTAAACTAAACAAAGAAGTAGTGTCTAAGTGAGAGAGGAAGCGAGAACTGGACGACAACGAGTCGAGTTCGAGATCTTCCGAAGAGTAATGACCAGCTCGACTAATGTCAGTCAACTTGCCTTGACGACCACAGTGGGTGAGCATGCCGTCTGATCTGCAAATATGCAAATGAGCTGAGAAACCCCCCTCGCGGACAAGGCGGATGCTAACTATCACTCGGGTTGACCATCAATCAACGCTGCCAGCCTCACGGCAAGCGTTCCCACTCCAAACACTACTCCATAATTAAACATTGTGGTCACCAATCTCACAAAACCTGTTCATTCACTTATAAGTTACTTTACCGTTGCTTACTCTTGTGGTAAAAAATCTTTAATTTTTTCTTAGTTAAAATATGACATAAGTTGTAACATTGGTATACTTGTTTCCAAACTTTACATTACTTTACAGATTTAAAAAACCAATTAATTACCGCAAGTGACTTGTGTGGTTTCTCTGAAGCTGGCGAGGGAGTAAGGGGGGAACAAACTCGTCCCGATCGGTGGCACTGGTGGCAGAGGAAACCATTAACGAGTCATTGCTACCACCACACACACTAATCATTGCCCTACAACAAATGATGCAAGCTTTGAGTTCTCTCACTTGTGAGAATAGAAACTATGGTGGAAACTTTTTTGTTGTTGGATAGGTTACACTTGCCATTTTTCCAAAAATGGTTTCATGAAAAATCTATAACATTTTCCGAAATTATAGCTTAAAAATTGAGTCAAAAATAAAAATATTTTCTAAAACAAACAGATTGGTTTGCTTTATGATTTTTTCCATTTTTCAAAGTTTATTATAGTTTACCATATTTAATGCTACAATAACAATAAGAGTAATATACATTAAATTATCACTGTTAACATTATGTGATATTCAACTGTCGCTAACCTTGGCCAGTTTTCGAACTTGGGTAGCCAACCCTGCTTCATGCAGAAGTTTGCATTAGTTAGCCACTATTTAAAGGGCAAATCTAAGGCGTAGTGAAGAAGAAGATCAGTACAGAGAAGCATTAAGTAATCTTAGTCATTTTCAATATTAAGAATAACTACATCTCTACAAGGATTGATTGTTTTTTGGTTGAGTTTTTATTGTTTTATAAAAATATTTTACTTGTTTGAAACTTCTCGTCATTTTTTAGCAGTTTCGAAAAGGTTATAGATTTTTCATGAAACTAAGTTAAGTTGTAAGATTTGAAATGAAAGAAATAGTGGATCAAATTGTGTTGCATTTTTTAATGACAGCAAAAATAAAAGTTTGCGTGTATATAAATTAGAAAAAGAAAAAATGTCTTCATGAAAAATATTTGAAATAGATTATGGAAGAAAGAGAGAGAGAGAGAGAAATTTTTCTAAACTTTTCTTTAATTACGAATGTTGCGAAAACCATAAACTTATATAACAGAGCTTCCGTTTTTCAAATGCAAGCTGTTGGAAAAGTTTAACAGATGATGAAGTTGAAGTTTGAAATTTGTATTATTATAATCTATACTATGGATTCCATGTTTAAAAATACAATACAATAAATAAAGCATGTTCTATTATATTGATGTTTTTCTAACTCATAGACTCCATGGGTTTCTGAGAGTATGAAATAAAGAACCATACCGAACTTTCATAGAAAAGTGGCCTCAGAGTAAAAGCTAAAAATCAAATTTTGCTAAATCCGACATAATTTATAGTAAAAAGTTTTTAAAATATGTTTTAAAAAATAAGAATTGGGTAAAGTGATAAAATTTCTAATAAATTGAATAAGTTTTTTTGGTAAAAAATCACTTAAAATCGTCTATTTTCCACTATTTTGAGTTTTGGATAATGATAAAACCATTGTCAATTTGGCAATGTTGCCCCAACAATGGTAGCTTGAATTGTTTGTTTTTAAATGAGCAAAAGTACCCAATTAATAAATTAAACGTCAAAAACCTCAACCCTTTAAACATGCAAAATCGACTTCAAGCTTTTCTTTTGAGGCCACTTTCCTATGAAAACTCGGTATGGTTCTTTAACTTGTTTCTCAACCACATGTAGTATTTTAGTAAATATATGAACTTGTCAAAAAATAGGCTATTCCATAATAAATGTTTAAGAAATGGAATTGTAAACTTACTTTAGTGAGCACAGAAAAGCTAGGGCCGACATTAGAGAAGACCCTTTACATGGACCGTTTATCGAGAGAACGGCACAGTGAACTGGCTAGGTTAGAAAGGCAAAGTGAGTTGGAGAGGAGGAAAGGAATGGAGATGGTGTGAAAGAGTGGTGGGTGAGACGAGGGTGAGGGTGGCACGAGATGGCACGAGGCTGGGTGCGGGCGCGAGAGGCCTCTCCCGGCCAGTGGGCCCCAACTCTCCAACTCGCCTCCTCTCGGGTCCGAGGCGGACCAATTTGTGGGCAAGTTCACGTTCTCGCCATTTCAATTCAGTCGCATCGCTGTCATGTGCATTAATAATTCAAGCCTTCCGAGCGCGATGGTAGTATCGAAATCCCTCGTTCCAAGGCTGTAGGTGCCCGTTGCCGGGCCTTATTCTTAACCGTTTGCCATTCATCTAGTGCCTCCATTTTAAATTAAATTTACTTTGTGCCTACAGATTCAGAAGTGGTCTACTCAAACACTTGAGCGGCACACTGGCGAAAGCGATATTTTAGCTGTCAACTTGCAACAAGGCCAGACAGCGTCTAATTGTAATTCATCAAAAGACATAGCTTAACGCCAGGGATGGCGTGGCAGAAGCAACAACACCGAACCTAGTCGTAGTTGAAGTGGAGTGCTCCGAGATGAGTGCGATCCATGCTCACTCACTCCACCAAGCTGGTCAGGCAAATTTTTCTACACTCTGCCTCTAATAAATAATGCATAGGTGAGCACTGTATCATAGAGACAGCTAATGCCATGGTGAGAGCAAATAAATTTATATTTGTTTTGCCAATCATGCCCTGTGCCAATGGGGACTTGGCTTTTGGTTTCGCTTTGGATAATTGCAACGTTGTAATTTTTATCTCCGGTTAAAATAATTTAACATCTTAATTACGAAAGTCACAAAGTGTAATTACAGTTAGAAATTATAGAAACTAGGAAAACAACCTAGTTTTTTAATCAAATGTGAGCTTTTCTGCCTCTCATTTTGAGTTTCACAGTATGCTTTGCATTCTCATGCAATCAGTTGATGTTGTGTTAAACAGAGAATAACAGAAAATTCATATCAATGTTTAGTAGAGAAATATTTAGTGGCAAAAATGATTAAGATCGATTGGAGTAGCCTGGTTAAGTAGGTTACGTCAAACCACAAGACAAATGATTTGCCAACTCGGGACCGATTGTCGCGCTGGCCACAAATCTACTAGGAGAAAAGTTTAAAATTTAATGTTTGATTTTTAAAACAAACGCACCAAGTGCGGACAAGCCAAGTTGTCCCAAAGCGCGTAAAGAAGAAGCTAACACAAATAACATGACAAGCATGCTACTGTTTGGCCTAAATTGAAACAAATTTAATGCCTCTCCGAGAGATTAATTTGAAGGCCATAATTCTAAATTAACTCGGACGATGGAAGAATGGTTTAGTAGAGCGGAGTGGGCAAGAGCGAGTGACAATAAATAACGCCGCTCGAATACACGTTGTCGGTCTCGCTGGAGTACCTGCCAATTGGACTCCCCAGCGAGAAGCAGCCCACCACCAAATCGACAATTGTTCTCGTCCTCTGGTGTCCCTCTTGGGCAGGCCATCATGCTATCATGCTACCATGCCACACCACCCAGCGACGAGCTTGGTCGCACTTGGCCCGACCTCAACACCATCACTCCTCACTGGTTCTACAAGCTCAATCTCTCTTTTCAGACTCTTTCCAACACAATCTAATCCACCAACTCGACGACTGAAAGTGTATGTGTTTGAATAATTAATATTGACTATTAATTATAATTATAATAGAGTTACACATGTTGACACATTGCCCATCGCACACTGGCATCGCGATGGATCACTCCTAGACTAGACACTTTACTTTGCCCTTAACAGCTAATTGCAACGCCAAGAGTACAATTCGAAGCGTGAGGGCTGTCTTGAAAGCTGACAGAGCATTGCATTGCTGGTGCTATCCATTAGGCAGAAATGGTTAATCACTGTAAGTCTGTCCGCAGGGCATCAATCCCGTGCCTTGACATGCTATCGATTACAGACCACTGTTAACAAAAGCCTTCTGCCAATAGGTTTAGTTACATTCTACTTTACTTTTTAACAGAGTGGAGCAATAATACTATATATTTGTACCATTGGGACAACAGTACTATACATTATTGCAATCATCACCCTTAAGGGTTTTGGATTGATTAAAAATCCAAACAAGAGAACATATTTAAAACTAAAAAAATAAAACTCAGTTAGATAGGTAGAAAAAGAAAATAAAAGACGGGCCATGAAAGGTATTGGGATGGCAGGACTAGTGTAGTAGGATGAGCTGTCTCCAGTGGAGCATCGCATCCCCAGTGTGCCATAGTGGGCACAATAACACTTGTAATGGCAATCGATTGCCGCCACACCAATGCCTTGTGTGCCCGTTGTAATTAAATTAAACCTACCATACCATTCTATGTAAGACTATATAAACTCACTCACTGCGATTTTTATAGCCGTAATTTCTTCCGTAATTGAGAATCGTGAATGCAATTTAGATTTTAAGTAAATACAGACTAAATCAAAGTATTTCAAAAATTAGTATTCAATGCAACGTAAGAGTAGCCAGAGTAAAGTATAGAGTACTAGTTGGCCTTGTAAAAACTGTATGCTGTTTCGGTTAATTGTGCTTTTGAAATAGCAAAGTATTGACACGGCAGAGTTACCGGCAAATATCGAGTTGTTGGTGGAGCAAGTCACAAACCAGGTGATGATTCAAGTCTTAGGTGAGGAGGCTGGTTAAGAGCAGCTTAGTGTCTCATCTGGGTTGCCACAACCTGATCGATAAATTGATGAGAGGGAAAGAGGAGTGTGTGCCGGCACACTCGGATCGGCATGCACCGACAAACCCAGTAATGGCTGGGCAAAGAGTTAATGATCCCCGACTGGCGCAGCCCAATCGAGCTCGACACGCGGCTTGCTCGCGTTATCGAATTAGATTGTGTAGCCCCACTGCCTCCACTGCATGCAAGACAGTCATATTTGTCAAACGATTGCATTCAAATTCATCATTCACTAGTCATTCATCTTTGGTAACCATGGTCCAGGGTCATAGCAAATGCAGCGAATGTCAGCCCAGATCATTAGAGTAACACTCAATCAATAATTGTTTCAATTGGAACCAATTGATGACGATAAGGCACGGTGTCTTTGCTTATTCACTAACCCAAACCCCTCTAGACCTAAGTAATTCTTAGCGATAGGATTAGGAACAGAAGTAATCGATCATAAAGGTGACACCTCACAGTGCGATCACTATGTTTGAGGTCGTGCACTCGACGCATGTATCGTGCGCAAACACTACTACCCATCACGAGTGGTGTAGGTTAAAATCAGTTATGTTAATCAAATAAGTTTAATTATGTGTTGAAATATTAATTAATGTTTAAATCTGAATTACTAGTCTGGCAAATTGATTGCCAAGTCAGTGGAGTGAGCAAACGACGGGATAAATCGATAGAGTGCGCATGCCACTTGGTTGGTGAAAGAGATCATTTGAAAAAGACCTGCCGTGTGGGCAGGCAGCGGCCAGTGCAAATGTCATTAGAAAGTCATCAAATTAGTTCAATGAAACTAAAAGTAGAAACAACTCAGAAAGGTAAGTGCTGAGGCAAAGTATAATGGAGAGTTAGGCATGGGCACTGTCTCAGGCAGAATACAAACAAAATTATCACGATAACAAATAGATCGGAGTTGAAATGGAACAAAACAAAAATGAACAGTAATTGTGCTCTCACAATGCGAGTTAGTGAAAGTCAGAGGGCTGGTAAGAGCAAATGAATCCGATCGACTGACCGAGCGCGGGCGCGGTAATCGAGTCCAGCCGAGGCGGCCTAGCCATATCGGAACATCTGCTTGGCGGTGGCCCACATCGAAGCGAACCAGCTTAGACCAGTGCTTACCACCAAGCAGCTCATTCCAACAAGGTGAGTGACTGGCCTGCGAAATGTGTGGCCAACAGTGAAAGTGGTGAGGACAAGCTCGCGCACGCTCGCGACACATCTCATGACAAGTGAACATTAGAGAATGCAATTGGAGTTAATCATGACATTAGGTCATGCCATAAATTAAGTCATTGCCAGTTGCACGACATTTTAAAGCAGTAGGCGCGCACGGGGGTTCAGGCCATATACATGGTGATATCATGTAATACAAAGTGTTCCCATTAGCCACAGCGCCAACGTGGTGGCGCCAAGGGACAACCATTGCCGCTCTGCTAAATCACTCGCACGTCGAGCCTCGCCTCGGCTCGGCTCATCGCACTGCTCCTCAATACCATTTCAGGTGTCGCTCCCGCCTGCAGGCGTGCACCCACTCCACCTGCCACTTCACTCAATTCTTATTAATCAATTAATATGCCCACCACCAACGATCCTCACTGCCACTGTCATTAGTTCTAATGAACCTGACACTTGTGCTAGTCAGTGAGCCATCACCAGCTATTTGCATCCACAAGCAAATCTCTCTCTCTCTCTCTCTCTCTCTCTCTCGCAAATCATGGGTTCTATCGCAACCAAATTAATTGGTGTGTGCGCAAAACCATGGTAGACTACAAACAATTACTGTTGCATTATAACTATTTTGAAACTCAATATAGCATATTCAACTTTTTTACTATCCCTTTGATTTTTTGTAAAAACTTTTAAAATCTAAGACAAATAGAAGTATAAATAATAAGAGAGTCAACAGGAGGTCAGGCGACCATTTGTAGACATCCCATGTGTTTTGTTCGCAAGTTGTTGAATTCCGTTAGTTGACACCGGCAAAGATGAATAATTAATCCATGAGAATATAGATATTTTAAATATTTAATTGAGATATTAATTTTTCATTGCAGCCAAACGCGATGATTGTCACACCGGTATCCAAGTGGTATCACGTTTTGATGGTTAAAAATTCATGCATAAGCGCGAAAGAGACGGGAGAGGTGAGCAATGGCCGTTCTGATTCGATTAGCACAGTCTCATGTAGTGTCGTGGTCATTGGCTCTCTAAGAACACTCCAGTCTCCAGATACCTCTACACACACTACGCACTGAGCATTGCATCACGTGCTCACTTCAAATATTTATCGATCTCATCTCGATTACCTCATATCACCACACATTCCTGAACAGCCTATGTAGTAGATTATGCGCGGTACAGTAGCGCATTATTGATAAAAAGAATAAAAACAATTAAGCGGGACATAAAACAATCATTCGTATTTAGCCAAGTGAAAACACAGAATGAAACTACATAAAACAATAATTTGCTTTCATAGTGTTTAGCGTAGAGAACAGAGTTCTACCATAGTAGGTTTCTACCTTTTACGCTATCAAAGGTAGACTGGGTAAATTCACATTGAGTGAGCACTGTCGCTAGATCGATTCGAAATATTTGCAAGCGAAACGCGGTTAATCGTCACCATTTGAATCAAGCACAAACAATAATTTTTATAGATTCTAAGCACGCACAAAGCTGTGATTGGCACCAGACTGGCATATAGCAATAATGAAAGAGTAAGTGGGCATCGGTGTGCTGGTACAAAGCCGCCACCGCGACTCGAAATCAAACCAAGTGATCATAAGTGCACAGTGAACGCACTCGGTCATCACTAATGCCATTAGATGATCCACTCGCGCAAACAGTGGCCCAAGCACGCACACGGATAGCATCTGAGTCGTGCCAACAGTTCAAACTGAAAAGCCGGTTACGTGGACCAAATTGAGTTATAGCAGAGTGCTTTATCAAAATGGCTAATCTTAACATTGATGGGCCTCGAGTGGAGCAGCAGCACCAAGTCAAGTAGCAGAGCTCAGCACCGATCGGTCGATAACGCGTCACCGGGACAGATGATCGCATTTCGTGTGGTGCACACTACTGCTGCTAGTGACACGACACACTCCTATTTGCTACTCACCCAACATTCTGTCGATTCAGGTAGCAAGTATTAATTTAAGTTAATTTCGTGCAACACGATGGGGGTGAATGGTTTGTTTGGAATAGCTATCACAAAAGAGAATCCAAGTCAAAGGTCAAATGAGAGTGGTGAGGGGCGAGGGTGGCGCGCGGGGTATCGAGCAGTGCGAGCCGGCATTGTCTCACGTCACCCAAGCCATATGTTCGAGTTGACACCAAAGTTGCCACGGGCAGACTGGGTGCGCGCCCCTTGGCCCAACTCACTGCCCACCACCCAGTCACCGAGCGGAGTCATATGTTTTCATTATGTTATGATCCACTTGTGCTTGTCAACTCACAAAGGCCACTACTCGGAGGTCCGCAAGGCTCAGTACCGGAGAGCTACGTCGCGAAAACAATTAATGGCCAAATAGGTTTTGTTTTGATTACTATGATCCATCACTTCACTACTCAAATCGATCCACTTCGATACCGCGATTCAACTCGACCCAATCGTAACAGTAAATGGCCAAAACAACCATTCAAATTGGTCTATTCAAAATTGGATAACTTGTGCTCTATTCCAAGTTGGCAAAGCAAACGACAACGTAGGCTTTTGTATGTACCCGAGCGTGAGTCAGAAGTCGAGCAGGGCAAAAAGCCCACCGGCAAGCAAATGTGCCAGTGATTAGCCGAGGCTTATACCGACTCTACTCCTCCATTGTGACCGAGTGGCCCCCTCGGCACCGTGCTCGGCTTTGTGTGTGCGCCTACTCACTCACTCTCTCACTCACTCACGCCTCTACGTTGGCTCATCATTACAAACTGATCAAGCTCATCCCAAGTGATCGTCAGTGTCACCCGCCACCAGTGAAATGAGATGGCCATTGTGTGAGGTTGTCGGGCTTGAGTGTTTGATTTAGATCCAGTGCGACAGTTAGTGGCCAGTTGCCAATCGAGCAAACGACCACGAGTCGAACTCGGTCCGAGGAAAACCAACTGCCACATTGAAGCCATTCGTCGGCATCACACGACCACCAAGAATATTCAATTATTTACGATTATACGATTAAAAATTTATAAAATTTACAAAAAAGAATGCAAACAAACTGTTTCCTGAAAAGAACACTAGTTGGATACACGAGAAATGCTTGACAATTCACAAATCTTTCTAAGAAAAGTCATTTAAAGAAACAAAATATTCCTAAACATAAATACTTTACTAAATTTTTATTGATAAAATAATATATATTTTATATTTGTCAAATTAATTAACAACAGACTTAGTAAAGCTTCCATACCAAACTCAAAACCATTTTTTGTAATTTTTTAATTGATTTTAATTGTATACTGTTACTACTGATCACTACTCTTTGGTTACTTAATTCCAACTAACTGTCACAGGTTATAACTTCGTTAACCAAGTTAGCACAACCTTTTTTAATACCAATAATATTTCTTCAAAAATAGTGAACACGTGAACTTACTACTCTATTATTGGTCTTAAAGATAAAATGTAGATGTATAATCCAAGTTCAAAAAATACAAGCGGTAACTGGTAAATGATAGAAAAAGTGTGGGGTTGGCACTGCCGTTGGTGGTATTGGCGCGAGCAGGCACAAGCAGCAGGAATGTGAGGAGGGTAGAAGAGGGCCAAGCTGTGCTCCTTGGAGTACGACAAGCTCAAGACCTATAGGCGGCCCTCTGATTGGCTAGAGCACAGTATAGTCGTGCAGAGCGGGCACTGGCAGTGAGTGGCGAGCAATCGGCCCAATTAGTGCGCCGAACCAATTCTGGTTGGCTGCCGGAGTGCGCGTGGTGCGCCGAGCAGTGCAGCTCGGTGGCAGAGTGGATCGAGCAGTGTCGAGCTCACTGCTGTCTTCCTAATTGCCTCGACACTAGCCAAATGAATAAGTCATGCTGGTTCGTGTAGCTGGCTGCCGTGGTGCTCATCTCTACCAGTTGTGTTCAGTTGGTTGGCAACACTCTGCACGGTGCCATATAGTTCCTGCGCCCACTGACCATTCGACACTGGAAGAAGCAAGACCAAGAGTGCGAGACCGCCACTGCTCCCGCCACCAACCACCAGAATCTTGCCAAATAATAAGACTATAAATAAATAATCAGATGTGTAGCGATGGCCAGATCACTCTGTGACCATCCGAGCAGCAAGCAAGCACCGAGCGAGATGCCGAGTTGAGGTGGTGAGCTAGTGACCACTGACTCGTCGCCAGCTACTCCGTCTATACCTCTATTGGCTCGAACCGAATCTATTATTCAAAACTTAATCATATTAACACATGCAAAACTTATCAAACATTTACCAATCACGTTGTCTATCAATTCGACCGATACGTGTTTGCTATATGCGCGTGCGTTCAATGTGTGTGCACCCATTTGCCATTGCTTCACGCCACCACCTCACCATCACCTCGCCTTCTGCTAACCCTCGACCAGTGCTTTATTTATTCATCATTAGCATGCAAATTAAACGGTGCACATTTTTTAATTTCACCTCATAAATAATCTAGTAAGAGCATTTTAAAAGATCATTAGAGTGTTGTGTTAACAATTAACAAGTGCGATCCAATATTAATGAATCGCTTTCCGCATGCTGTTTCAGCATCGGTCCTAGTGCAAAACAAAGTGATGTTCGTGGTTAGTGTCACGTCACGGGAGCATTAGCAACGACCCGAGCGGTGCCATCACCACCGCCTCGCCAACATGATGAACTCAGCACTCATCAAGACCTCATCGGGTAGCAGTTGCTTTGCGCCTGATAGCGTGGTCAACAGTCACACGAGCAATGCTGCTGCAGCAACAAATGGCACTGGCGGCAACACCACCGGAACCAATGGAACCGGAACCGGCGAAGTGCCCACTAACAGTGCTGCACCTAGCGGGAACGGTGGTGCCAATGGCGGAAGTGGTGCTGGCTCGCTCAACTCACCGGTGCGCACCTTCTCGCCACCGTCGCCCTACTCTTCAGCGGTGTTTCACCGTGACATGCGACGTCACTGTAACAATGGCATTAATACTAACAACTCACATCACGTTTCGGTAAGAAATGGCAGTGCCGAAGCGTGCGTGCCAAGCAGTGGGTTAGATAATCAATGAGATGTGATCCAAGAGAATAAATAAGTTGCTGAGTAGTGATCACTTGGCTTGCATTAATTGTCTATTGTTGCTTTATCTATCCCTCTTTACTAGAAACTACCAAATTATCATGAGTGCAGCAGCCACGTCCACTATCAAAATGCAAGTATACCTCGAGAATTGTCATAGCGAGCTAGATGTACACTAAATCTGGTGAAAATGAGTCAACGCGATAAACGATCGCCAGTGTGAACCCAAACGGATAAAATGAGCAGCAAAAAACGAGCTAGCAAGCCAATCAGATCCCGATTTACGGCTTCACTGCAAAATTGGCCTGAGCACGATAGTTGCTAATTGACGAGATCCAATCCCATCTGATTAATATTCTACTCAAGTGTGCATTCTCACCGGGGTTTCATAAAAAGCCACCTAACAGAATCGTTTAGTGAAAATTTGCCAAAATTAATAGTGCTCAGAGAGGGTCAAAGCAAACGAGACTGAGTTAGCCAAAGTGTTCACTCGCTTATCGCGCTGAGCGTAAAAACCATAAATAAAAGAGTCTGCGAGGCAAGAATTGTAATGACTGGAAATAGCAGAACAAGCGCCATTGCGACACTGATGGCATTTGCATTTGCATACGTCACTGGTCCCACTTCTAGCCTGTAGTGATTGTAGCACCCAGGCGAAATGGACCACTGAGCACCACTCGATAGCGGCATAGATCGAGCGCATCGACTAGCACCAGATCACACAAATACCACTAACGGGCTCGATTTTCCCACACCCTAGAACACGACCAATCTTTTCACTGCAGCAGGCCTTGACGTCAGCGTGGCAGAGCTGCACGACTTGACCAGTCGAAACCAAGGCAACCTCAAGCCAGACATGTCCTCCATGTACCACCATCACATGATGTCACAGGGCAGACAGCCACACCCTTCTGACATGCACGACTTTCTTGCCGGTGATCCAATGACTGCCTCACTTCCGGCTGCTCTCGGCTTAGCAACCAACGCCTCCGAGGCTGGTAATCATCATCCTGGTTCGTCGGTGAGCCAGCAGTTGCATGCGCCTTCAGCGCTATATTCCTCGCACCACCATGGTGCCATGAACAGTGAGTAATTAAAAGGATAAGCACAAGGTTATGAAACAAACGATGTATGGTCACTTACAGTGAACGGTATGATCAGCAGTCTTCACCATCACAATCCGGGTGGGCAGTTGGCGAGTCATCAGATCCAGAATCCGTTTCACCCACACCACCACCACCACCACAACTCATTCGTCTCAGCAGCAGCAGCAGCGGCAGCTTCCTCGCCTATCCACCAACTGTCGGCTGTCAGTGATCCATCTTTGCTCGAAGCCGACCCACGCGAACTTGAAGTCTTTGCTGAGCGTTTCAAGCAACGGCGAATCAAGCTCGGCGTCACGCAAGCAGACGTGGGCAAGGCGTTGGCCAACCTCAAACTCCCCGGGGTCGGATCTTTGTCACAAAGCACCATATGCCGGTAGGTAACTAGCTCGGCAAAAGTAACCCAACACTGGTGCCACTTTGGGAATGAAGCAGAATGCTACTCATGCTTATTCTTCTCGCTGGTTTTGGGTTATCTCAATCGATTACCTATTTTTTCATTATTATTTAATAAGCATTATTTACACTTTTATTTTTAATTACCCACAGTTTCGAGTCGTTAACACTGTCACACAACAACATGGTAGCACTCAAACCCATTCTGCAAGCATGGCTGGAAGCGGCAGAAGCTCAAGCGCGTAAGAATCGAATTACGCGCGAAACGGCACTTGACATCTGCGTGCTACCGTCACTAGACAAGAAACGCAAGCGCACCTCGATCGCAGCGCCCGAGAAACGCTCGCTAGAAGCTTACTTCTCAGTTCAGCCACGACCTTCTGGAGAGAAGATAGCCGCAATCGCCGAAAAGCTTGATCTCAAGAAAAATGTAGTGCGCGTATGGTTTTGTAATCAACGGCAAAAGCAGAAACGAATGAAATACTCGGCAGTGAATGGAGCCACCGGACAGGGATCACAGTGAGCAGCGAACAAAGGACATTGGTCCACATCACAAGCCACTGGACTCCTCGACTCCGCTACGGGTGTTGTCTACTCGTTTCGACACTGTCACAACGCCCCTTGTCCACCAGATATTCCACACTAGTCACTCTAACTGACTGTGCTAACTCACCCGTCTAGTCATCACTCTCATTAGTCGTACGCTAAACGCAATCGCGTGGCGGCTTCTCGTCTGCTCCACGCCCATTCCGAGTCATCATTGCAATGGAGAGCGAGCTATCGCTTCAACTCCCCCTGGTCACATTTCACACCAGACACATGTGCTCAAGCCCCAACACCGAGACTGACACATTCATGCTTGTTTACTGTTTTTTCTAACCAACACACCAATAAATCAATTGGCATCTCTATCGCAATTCACCTGGGACACAAAGTTCGTGGCGGCCTAGACCAATGGCGAACCATTTGTGTTCCAATTCAATCAAAAGCAACGAATTGCGAGTGCCCAAAAGGAATGGGATAATTAGATAATGGTAATCGTAATGGCAAGCAAGCAGCATTGTGGGCATAGAAGAACCAAATTAGCCACTTCAAGCCGACCATTGACAAAGTGTGCACGTGCGGGATGAGCAGCTGAGGGTATGGCGCACCACTGAGCGGCACCTGAAAGTGAAGCTCAAACGAGAGGGTCCAGAGAGAGTAGGAGAGAGAGAGAGAGAGAGAGAGAGAGAGAGAGAGAGAGAGAGAGAGGCTCGTGATACGAAGCGTGCCGACCCGGCACTATGTGCCACGCAGCCTAAAGTGGCGCACGTGAGCCGAGTGGCGCGCGCCGATCCAATACATGGTCACTGGGCCCCATCCGCCGCCACTCGGCCCACTCGTGGACTGATGCCATTATATCGAAACAAGTTCTAGCACTAGTGCAAGCATCCAGCCAGTGTTTAATTGATTGCAAACAAGGCACAGTGGCCTGCAGTGATACGTGGTGATGGTTTCAGTGCAAACACCACTATCCATCGTCGGTGGGCATAATTCAAACAACACTTTGATTGAGCTTGTGCTTGTTTGCCTTGTAATAGAACTGCTTCTGGACGGCACCCAAGCTGGTACAAAGAAGCGAACAGAGCCAAATCACACACTTAAGCACACCATTCTAGTAGCTTAATAAAGCTATAATCAACAAAAAAAGTGGGACCTCTAAAACTAGATCTAAGTCTAATGCTCGGCATAAATTATTAAGTTAAGCAGTCTTCACTATCTCTCGAAATCAATGCCAATCTAGTAATAGTAATAGTTGTACTTTTATCACATTAACATAAGTCTACTAGAGAAGAGCTGCAACTGAAACAATGCTCATTTGGCACTAAGCTTATCAAATGTCATGTAAATTTTAATAACTAATTAGCTTTACGTTAGTGCTTTGACAACATAACTAATCCCATGGTATCATATGTCTTGCTCAAACTTTAAGAGTATTACTAACATTTTACAAACTTTTTTCGGATCAATGCCGATAAGATGATTACAAGCACCAAACCTTGCTTCATGTGACAATTCTAATCGCATTAACTTCATTGTCAGCATCATGGAAAATAAATCACAATGACTACATAACAAAACAAACAAGCAAACCAATATACAAATATTGAAGTAAAGGTGAAATAAGCTGATAATGAAAACAAAGATCATTTCGTTAAGTGTGCACCTTAAAATAAGTTGGAACCTATATAAATAATAATAAAAATAACTTTCAACGTTAACTTAAAGTTAGTTAAGTTAAAATTCTTTGAATTCATTGTGGAACTTGAATTCGACCCAACATTTAACACTTTCAGGACCAAAACAATGACAACTTTAAAAACTCTTATGTTTTTTTCTAAAAGGATGTCAAAACCATTTTTGTACGTTTTTGTGGAGCATAAACTCTGTATTTCAATGAAAACTATTCTTTTTGCACTTTCTCAAATTAAAGTTTCCCATGTTTTTTCAATTCCAATCTTGTAGAAATTCCCAAAATGTTTCAATTAAGTCATTTCCATTTTTATTATTATGAATATCGGAGCAACGCAAAAAGCGGTAGAAGTCGGTTTGGGTTTTATTCAAATCTTGGCAAATGTGATAAGGATATATCTATAGACATGGTACAAATGTTTAATGTTTCGTGCACTTTCACGATTACTCGAGGCACCATTATTATCATCATTAATTTTAAAAATGACACTAAACTGACAAAACTATTATAGAATTTTAAGTTGTCGTGGCCCCGAAAGAGGTTCAGATTGACTTTATGATCGAACATAAACATGAACCAAAGAGGAGGGTCTAAGAAGAAGAAAATACGATTCGGTAGAAATAGTGCCGCCAAATGTGAAGCAATTTCTATGCACCACGCAACTGCCGGGGTATTGATTTGATCGCTTTGTTTTGTTTATTTACATATCAACAGGGCACACTCTACCATGATCTCGTTCAATCTTCGAGCTTACCTCTTTCCACTTGGTCACAAATGTCCCAATCGAGTATTCAAATTCTTTCTTGTTTGTATTCTTATTTTTGTTTTAATCTATCTACTTTCGGCATCGCAAAATTCTCACACAACACTCGATGTCGATACACGAATAACAATTCACGATCCACACTCATCGCATCTACGGCCTAAGTAATTTAAAATAAAATATACATGCAATTTTTTTAAAAATAATCTAATGTTGAATTAATCCATTAGGTTAGTTGGATCGATCAACATTGTGATCACTATCTGTGGTAACCAAAGTTTGATTCAAGGAATGAATGCAATTAAATCATCACTCTTTTTTACCCAACACCAAATTCATTTTGTGATAATGACTGATTACGAGTTGTTTATGATTATTAAACAAAAGGTTTGTATTTTATTTATTTTATTAAATGGTAAACATATCATGTTCTAATTAAAATGATTTTTAGTTTAATGTTTTAAGTCGACAAAGTAAAGTGGCATTTACCTACGAACTTCGGAGGATTCAATATCCCGACAAAAATCGCAAAGCTTGGCGAAAACTTTTTAAAGAGTGTGCATCGCAAAGGCTTTTCTTGCCGGTATGTCATTTGTTTTTTTTTGTGAAAAATGGTCTACATTTTCACTATTGACATTTAAATTTAATTTCAGAGTATTTTGAGAAAAATTGATGCGATTCTTTACGTGGACACCGATGTTTTGTTTTTATCTCCCGTTGAGGAGTTATGGGCTTTATTTGCCCAGATGAACTCAAGTCAAATAGCTGCAATGTCCTATGAAAGTGAAGATTTTTCTAGCAATTGGTATCACCGATTTGCACGGCATCCCTATTACGGCTACTATGGAGTCAATTCAGGTGTCATGCTAATGAATCTCTCTAGAATGCGTCAATTTGGCTGGAATCAACGGCTTGAGCCAATTTTTGAAAAATACCAATCTAAAATTGTCTGGGGTGATCAGGATATCATCAACATCATATTCAGCTCAGATCCAGGTTTGATCAGCTGATTTGCGTGTATGTTCTATGAGTTATAACTTTGTTTCTTTATTTTATAGATAAATTGTATACATTTCCGTGCAATCGCAACTATCGCCCTGATCATTGCATCTACTCGCTGACGTGTAAAGACGCTGCAAAAGAGGGCATAAAAATATTACACGGAAATCGAGGTTCTTATCTTACTGGCAAACATCCGGAATTCAAAGCAATGTTTGACGCTTTTGCAAATGCGAATTTGTCTAAGTATAACCAGACTATGTTGGTTGAGTCATTCCAGCACTTGTTGGCTTCCATTGGAGGAAACTCAAACTGCCATCAGATATTGAGCGACACTGCCCATCGTTTGTGCAATGATTCAACAAGTTGATTGCACCCCAAACACTTTTTTGCTGATGTTCAAGTGAACAGTTCATATCAATTGACAAGTTATCGTGTGTGTATAAACCCTCTGCAAAGATAATTTTCTTCCTCATATCAGCAATTTCTAACTGCGTCAACTCGAACTCGGTAGTTAATTGTTGTAGTCTAATTGGTGAAGTCGTGATGAAGCGTTGGCTATTGACATGTTTGTTTTTGTTTGGCTGGAATCTGAAGGTGCAAGGAAAGCCTGCTCAGGATGAGTCTAATCAAAGTGGTGTGCCGGGCGGAAACATCATTAACCGAGTTGGTAAGTTGTTTGATTGTAGGATTATAGTCAATGTGTGGAATTACTGGATTGCAGGCCAGCAAGCACTAGACAAATTCGACCATGTTTTCTATGGGCTAGTGGATGAGGCTATGCACCACGTCACCGATGATCGCAAAGGTGCATTCAAGGAGATGCTTCTTCGTCACCGCAACGATCTGCTCAAAAATTTCCAGGATAACTTGATTAAACGAGAAAACATTACATTGCAAGATTTAAGAAAAGTCATCTCTCGCGAGTTTCAAAATCGACGGGAACTTTTTAACTATGTTGGCAGTGGTCTATGGAATAAAATCAACTTTTATTCCAGCAAACTAATGAATCAGTACAAAGATTATTGTGATCGCAATCCTACCAACGTTTTCTGTTTTAATGGCTCTGAACGGCCTAAATCCAACGAACTTGAACGCGAAGAACCTGAGAAATAAATTTAAACTCACAACATCCATTGTACTTAAATTGGGTTTATTGATTAAATAAATAATCTGATTATATATAATGATTGAGTTTGCTATAAAATGAAAGAATCGAACGTTTGAAAAAAGTTGTGGATCAACTAATAATGGGTAGGCTATGTTAGGACAAACTGGGTTGTTTTCGGTGATATACAAGTTTGCACTGTGGCTTCATTACGATGCCACCCGCTCCAAAAAGTAATGGTTCCAATGGCTGTTGTTCCTGTTGCAGGAGTTGTTGGCCATCATGCGCCTGTTGCTGTAAAAAGTCAACCGGCAAGTCAAACAAGCCTTCAAGTAAGTTAAGAATGTGTACAGAATTCATTGAACTGATTTCTAACATTTATTGCAGCTTCCGGTAGTGCCAATAATAAAAGAGGTTTTCGCGGAACCCTGATCAATGAATTTCACTCGCGCAGATTTAACGTTAGTGTAACTTATGTCAGTCAATGTTGGAAATAATCACCACTTGCAGGTTGTAGTGATGGGCTTGATTTTGCTCGACTGTCTTCTGGTGTTTTGCGAGCTAATGCTTGACATTCACTTCAGCGTAGTTAAATTCAAGGAACATTCTCACTATGAGCATACGTTGCACGAGATCGAACATGTAATGTAAATACATTCAAATGATTATTGTATTGTAAAATTCATTTCTATTTGACCAGATACTGCACTACTTAAGCCTTGGTATACTTGTTATATTTACAATCGAAGTTATATTAAAGGTTTATGCCTATGGAACTGACTTCTTTTGTTTATTTGAAGACTTAATCGACGCTATCATTATTATTGTATCACTTGTACTTGATATTGTGTTTATGAACGATAAACTACTCAAGTATACCGGAGTTTTGATTTTCTTCCGGCTTTGGCGAATTATTCGAATTGTTTTTGGTAAGTCTCTCTAATTGGAAGTGTATGATATTCTTCCTAACTAAATGCTTGTTCTCTAGCTGTGTTTGTCTCTTATTACGTCCGAGCCGAAGCTGGTGGAGAAGAACATAATCATAAATGAAATAATTCAATAAATGCATTCAATTCTATTTTTAAAATGTAAATTTTTGTTACAGCAAAGTGTTTGAATTTAGTTCAAAACAACACATTTAAGACTTGAACAATTTACTCAAATATGAGTATGTTAAAAGAGCAATTTATAGTTTTGATAAATACAATCGTGTTTAGTATGCAGAATACTAATATAAAATTTATCAACATCTAACTTCACAAAACATCTTAAGCTAGTTGATTTAATTTATTTTGCATAATTATATTATAATTATATTTTAGTGAAAATAGTGTTGTATATATTGTATCCCACACTTTATGCATTTTACGGGCTCAAGCAGTCCTTACTGGGAGAAACTAATTTATATTATTTATTGTCTCTTGACAATAAATTTGAAATGAATCATTGAACAAAAAGTTGTAAATTGATGATGGATAGGCCATGCTAATACAAGTAAATTTGCAGTACTAAGTTACAAGTTTGCATAATTGATGTCATCCGTCCAAGCTTCAAGAAACGAATCTACAGGCAAGTAAAAAATAACTTAAAAGATCTGTAGAATTAATATTAAACATTCCTTCAAGATGGAGAAGATTTTTTTTGTGGTAAAGGCGGTTTTCGCGAAACCCTAATCAATGAATTTCACTCGCGTAGATTTAATGTAATTGTAATTTTTGTATTTAATTTTTGCAATAATCAGCAATCACTTTCAGGTTTTAGTGATGGTCTTGGTTTTGCTTGACTGTCTTCTGGTATTTTGTGAACTGATGCTTGACATTCACTTCAGCATGGTTGATATCAATGATAGTCATTCCAAGTATGAGCACCAGTTGCACACGTTGGAACATGTAATGCCACTTGATTAGTTATTATATTTTATTTTGGTAGTTCATGTTAATTCTATTAGATATTGCATTACGCAAGCCTTGCCGTTCTCCTTATATTTGTAATCGAAGTGCTATTCAAGATCTATGCCTACCAATGTGACCTTTTTTGTATGTTTGAAGACTTAATTGACGCCATCATCATTATCGTGTCTTTTGTACTTGACATTGTCTTTATGGAAAATAATCTACTGAAATATTGCGGAGTTTTGGTCTTTTTCCGTCTATGGAGAATTATTCGGATAGTTTTTGGTAAGTTTTCTTGAAAAAATATCAGCAAAGATAACGAAATGCTTCTATTTTCTCTAGCTGTGTTTGTCTCCTATTATGTCCGAGCCGAAGCTGGTGGGGAAGAAGATGAATAACAATCTCCTATATATTAATTATGTATTAACTAATAATAATAATGTGTATTAAAAAATAAAAAAGAAATCCCAAAAAGCGCAGTCAGCAGGATTCGAACCTGCGCGGGGAGACCCCAATGGATTTCTAGTCCATCGCCTTAACCACTCGGCCATGACTGCTCACACTGCTACCTTTCTCACACCTCTCGCTACTTATTGCTCATTGTCTCGCCAGATATTTACAGCAAAATTCATTTTGGCACCGACACGAATTGTCGCAGTAGAGTTGTTGTGTAGCGAGGTAGAGGGTGAAAGTGACATGTAAAGTGGTGGGATGTAGAGTGAGTTGACTCCAGTGAAGGTGTGCAGAGTCTCTCTCACACCGAATGCATTGGCACAGCTGACCGCGCGTGGTGAGCCATCGAGTTAGACTGCAGTGTTGTAATTTCACTGCTTGCCTCCTATAGAGGATCGGTGGCCCGAGGTTGCCACCGTAACCAATCGCACCAATCATCGTGCTAATCATTTGTCTTTCAATTAACTCATTGTCATACGTGACGTGCCTGACTCGTGCCAACACTGGCGACATTCACTCAATTGAGGTGGCCTGTGGTATATTTCTCACGTATTAATACTCGCATGTGCTCCATCGTAACCTTCTTTGACAAACTCCGAGGCATGTCTAGTTCGACAGAACATCCGGCGTGCCAGGTTGACGAGCTCAAAGTCAACGAGTAAGCGTGATGATTTGTTAGGAGTTTTCATTCACTATTCACTTGGCTTCCGATAGGAAAAAGGTTGTTCGCATCAACGATGTTGGCATTGTGATCTATCGTGAAGCTGAGGATCAATTTCGAGCTTTTGGAAATAAATGTTCGCATTATGGAGCTCCTCTTATCAATGGTATTTGATTTGTCTTGGTGATCCAAATTGTAAGTTTAGTTTGCTTCTGGTAGGTGTCATCTACAATGGTCATGTTTCATGCCCTTGGCATGCCGCTTGCTTTAGCATTCGAACGGGAGATATCGAAGACTTTCCTGGTTGTGACAGTATACCAGCATTTGAGGTAACACGGCGCATGACTTTTTTCTTGTGTTATATCACTTGTCTTACATCACACAGACCATTATCAAAGACGGCACGGTTTATGTGAAAGCAGAGGAGAACCAAATCATAGCTAAGCGATCGAAGCCTCTCACCCCGAGGAATATCTTGAGCCGAGAGACCATTGTGATAGTGGGTGGAGGTATGGTGTTGTTCGAATCGTTATAGGTTTCACTTGAACTACTTAGAGTGTAATTGTCAGGTCCGGCCGGCTTTCAGTGTGCTGAGACTCTTCGTCAGGAGGGTTTCTCTGGACGTGTTGCGTTGGTCAGTTCGGAAGATGCCTCGCCTTACGACCGCACCAAGCTAAGCAAGGTTGCACTCATTTCAACCATATCACAAAGTCTTATCCATTATTACTTCATAGAGTCTTTCCTCAACCATCGATTCGATTTTGCTGCGCAAAGAAGACTACTACAAAAAAGCGGGTATCGAACTTATTCTGCAAACTCAATGCACAAAGTTAGATACACTTTCGCAAATGATTTATTTGAACAATGGATCCAATTTGTATTATGACAAGATTTTTCTTGCCACTGGCTCCAGGTAGTTCACAATTCAATACTATCTGTTTTCTAATATAATAATGAACGATGATTACATTGATAGTCCTCGAAAATATGATTCATCATTGGAAAATATAAAAAATGTTTACTATCTCCGAACTTATCGGAACGCTAACGCAATTAATGAAGCTGTAAAAGATAAGAATGTTGTCTTGATTGGCTCATCGTTTATCGGTAGGTTTTGTTACTTGTATTCCTTACTATTCAAGCTTATCATCTGTTTTGATACAGTTTTGGAGATTGCTTCTTCAATTAGTGGCAAGTGCAAAAGTGTTTCAATTATAAGCAGATCCAGTGTGCCATTTGCAGCAAGTCTTGGAACCAAGATTGGTCAAACGGTTAAGAAGGCAAGTATTTTTTAGATTGATAAACATTTTTCAATTTGAATTATTCTGCTCTGCACAGCTTTGCGAATCCAAAAATGTTAAATTTTACGTTGCACCGAAAGTCAATTTTTCGTTCGAGAATGATTTGTTGAAAAAAATTCAAATGGAATCGGTTGAATTGGAAGTGGACACGTGCGTTGTTGGAATCGGTATGACCTTGAATAAAACTCCTCACTAAAACCACCTGATGGGGTAAACTTTTGAGTACAGGAAGTGAGCCAAACAGTGCATTTCTGCGAGACTCTGGAATCAAGTTGATGAAGGGGTTTGTGGAAGTGAATGACAAGTTGGAAAGCTCGGTGGCTAACGTATACGCTGGTGGTGACCTGGTCATCTACCCTCACCCTCTGCTTGGTAGAGGCCCGGTCAACATAGCTCACTGGCAAACCGCACAAGCCCATGGTGAGTCTTACTAACTGCCACAACCACAGCTAATTCTTTGACCACAGGTCGAATCGCCGCACTCACCATGATGAACAAGCCAATCACTTTTCAGAGTGTGCCCTTCTTCTGGTCAGCCGTCTTTGGCAAAGGAATTCGGTTTGCTGGTAACGATCCATTTCATTAACTTTCTACTCTAAATTGATCTATAAACCAAATTTTCTATCTTAGGAACTGTACAAGATCCTGAGAATTGCATCATTGATGGCAATCTGGATGAATTATCATTCGTGGCTTACTATTTCAATAGGTCGGTGTTGGTTATTACCTTGAATTCTATTGTAATCGATTGATGTGCAAATTTATAGTCAAAGCCAGGTGATAGGAGTTGCAACAATGTCCCGAGATCCAATGGCATCGGCCTTTGCTGCTTGGATACGTGATGGCAAAACTCTTACCAAAGAGGACATTGAGTTAGTGTGACATAAGTCAGCAATCTAATTGTGATTCACTAATGTTTTTTTACCCAACAAAAAGGAACCGTGGAAGTGCCTGGTTTGAGGAGAATTTTTATTAAAAATTTCTAACAATATCTTTGATCATACACAACAGTGACTATTATTAACACAATAAATTGAATGCAATATGAATGAGTCAATCTTCTTCTTGAAAAGAACGACTAACGTCGAGTTTCTGCAAAAAGTCGGCAGAATAAAATTGCTTAAGCGGTTCTTCGATTGGCCTATGTAGAAATTCATCCCAATACGGTGGATGTGCAAGATTATTTTTCCGCAAATAGTAGTCTTCTTGTTCCTATATTTAAGATTCAAAAGTGAGAAAATATGACTAGACATGAGCATAATTACTTTAGTGATGTAAGATTTACTCAGATACTTCATAGCTTCCTCTTCGTAAGATAGTTCGCGGAATAACTTTAATTTCTTGCCTAGTGTAACCGGAGGTACAAAGCGTTTTTTGCTAGAAATTGAGAATGAAAATATTTATAAGTTTGATGAGCAAGATCTCTACTCACCCAATGAGAACATTGCCTTTGTGCTTAGGTATTGGACCGACGAATTCACGTCGGAACGAGTTGAGACAGGCGGTAAAACGCATCTCTTGGTGATATCGGTGATCAAGATGAAAATATCCTTGTGCTGAAAGGCTGAGGCAAATGATCACATGTGATTTGTGCTCAACTTTTTGGGCTATTTTGCCACAACAAAGGTTGAAAAAGAAAAACTATTGCAACCTATGTAGTTGGCAGCGTGGTGTTGCAGCCGGCATCAGACTGCATTGCACACTGACCGACACTCATACATTTTTGATGACACTTGGTTTCAGTACATTATGAAATGCATTATCTGAATCACGATGATCCTTCCAACTCTGGAAGCGTTTCCTGAGCTTTTTGATGTTTTTCTTAAACTGTTTATTTTGGTTGTTTTTGGTTCAATTTTCTGCTTACTATACTGGTTCATAAGGTAAAAGATAATTTTTGTTGAACATCAAAACATCTAATATTCAATTTTTGCAGATCAAGATTGCACGTCAATGTTGAATGTTGGTTTTGTACTAGTAAATCTCGAGTTAAGTTCATTGACAAGAATTGTTGGAGCTGTAATCAATGCCAACAATATAATGGCTTTAACCCAGACGGTTCTTACAATAAGTTGGTCGAAGAACAATCAACCTACAATGCTCGATCTTATTGTCAAAAATTGCCAACTACCAAGTATGAAAGTCATCGACTATGTGATCAATGTAATGCAAATCAGGGAATCAAGGTTAAGCTTCTCTCGGAATTTGTTCCTATAAACGAAGAATATTTTGAACAAGAAGTGATGGAGTTTAGCAAAAACTTGGATGGACTATACAAATTGTGTTTGGACTGTGAGATATTAATTGCAAAAGTTCTCGATAAGCCAAGCAACTCACCGAATAATAAATTTAAAAAATTAACTAATGATTCTTTTGACTCAACTTCAAGAGCTGTTTTCGACACTCCCTGCGATGATTTGAAGACTATTGTCTTGAGATTTCTTGTTAGCCTAGTCCTTATTTTGTTATTATTTAATTTGTTTTGTATAAGTTTTCATTCTTTTATTTTTCTTACACACGATAGCATTTTTAAAAATATTCTATCCAGTGATTTTGTGGAAATCTACGAAGACTACAATGTGTATTTGATTACATTTGGTTTTGTGTTGTCGTCGACACAGTTCTACTTGGAGACCAAGAACAACTTGGTCGAATTCTTTCAACTCATTCTATGGATCTCTCTAATGATCAACAATCTTAACTACAACTCATTTTCAATGAACTATGATAATCTAGTTGTACTTCATCAACGAATTTACATTATACTGATGGTCACATCTATTTTGAAACTATGCTACAATCTATGGATTTTGATTGATTATTTGAAGTCAAGAAAACATTCTTACCACGTGTCAAGTGATAAAGTGAGTTCAAGAGGATCTCGCCAAGTGAAGAAGGCAAATGAAGCAATTAGAACGATTGGAAAGCAGATTCAAGAGTTGTCTCTGTCGAGTCCGAGTGGCGTTGAAAACAGTGTAAAGCATAACTTTGCTGGTGTGAAGTCAAATGAGCCTGTCAAACCAGTGTTGTCATACCAATCCATCTACCACCAGACACCTGTGTTCGGGCAACAAAACTTTGCCTATTTCTACAATTTCTCCAACTCAAAGTTCTACTCCAACACGTTTGCTTCTGAATGGAGTAAGTTTTCAACTTGGTTAATACTTACTGGAATTTGTTTGTAAAATTGAAATGTGTTTCTACTGTTTTTTGCAGATAATAACTCCAAGTTGATGCACCTCAAATGTGATCCTGTTTATGATTCGAAAAGTAATGAATGGCACGTTCCACGAGAAAATGTTGAGCCGCAGACCACAGCTCGTTCGGTGACTTTTTCCAACGTGTTCCATCTCTTCTCTCTAATCCTCACTCTAGTGATTTTGTTCTTTATAATCATTATTCTATCAATGCCAATCTCAGTCAGCTTTAAAAATGATTTCAATATGTTCAATATTAATATTTCGTTTGTTAATCCTAATATAAATGAGTAGTTTTGTATCTTTATGTCAAAAATATAAAAAATGTCTTTATTGTAATTAAAAACAATTTTAATGGAAAAAATTTGAATTTTTTTACAGAGGAAGCTTGTACAGTTGTTCGATGGTGTTTTCAAAATGCTTTCGCAAGGAATGTCGCTGTAACAATAAATCAAAGATAGCATTATTTGATAGCTAATACGAGCAATAAAGCGACAACTCACTTTGACTTTCATGGTTGGAGTGAGGAGACCATTTTCTAGGGAAAAAGGTTCCGTGTGCAAGTGGATTTGCTTGACATATTCTAACTTGATGAAGTCTTGCTTGATAGCAATTGCTTTCAAGTCGTCTATGATGGCTTGTTTTAGTTGCTTTGGGATAAACCAAACATAACTAATTAGACAGGAAGCAAACCTTGAAAAGAACCTACCTTGTTGTTACACAGTTCATGGAAGCTTCCTTTAATACCGTTTTTCAAACGCCAAAATTCGAGATACTCTTTGTCAGGGATAATTATTGCAACAAGATATGACCGGCTACTATCACCGTAGACGTAAAGCTGAGAAACAAAAGAACTTTGCAAGTAGGCGGCTTCAAGCTTTTCTACAGGAATGTATTCGCCTTGACTTAGTTTGAAAAAGTTCTTTCTTCGATCAATCAATTTGATCGTTCCTTGCTGGTGAACCAATCAATTAGCTAAAAAAGATGCGACATGAAAAAGTGCTTAGCGTTACCGGTGTCCACTGGCCAACATCACCAGTGAGAAGCCACCCATCCTCGTCGAAGAGCTTCTTGGTCTCGGCTTCGTTTTTAAAGTAACCCAATTTGGTCACAGTGGTTCCCTTGACACACACTTCACCCTTGCCCTTGTCAGCATAGTAACCCATTTCGGGAATGTCCTTGAGTCGAATCATCACCGAAGCAACCGGAGGACCGACGGTATCTGCAAAGAGATCACGCACAAGTCACGTGGTTGTTTTCGCAATCTAACTCTTACCGGTTCGTTTGTCCAAGGGAAATGAGAGTGTAAAGGCACAGCACTCAGTCTGCCCGTACCCATTCACCAGCTAAAATGTATTGTCAAATGCCGTGAAATTGAATGAGGAATGGCAAACTAGACAAACATACCACACATCCGAGAAGGTTGCGTATCACACGAGCCACTTTGGGATCTACCAAAGCAGAACCCAAAGCAAGCATTCGAACATTACCACCAAGACTTGCGCGCAACTTGTTGCACACCAGTTTGTCCCAAATAGTGTTTCGGTTGAATTGCTGTCGATCATGCTCTTCTTGCTTTGCCTCAATTGCTTTGGCCAACAACCACTGCTTTAACATGCTGCCTCGAACAGTTTCGTATAGTTTGTCGTATATCTTATTGAGCAATCGTGGAACCGCTAGATAAAATGTGACACGCTCAATTACCAATATACCAAATCATCCTTTACAAGGATGACCTTTGATACTTACTAATAAAAATTGTTGGCTTAACTATTTTAATATCATCGAGCAGGCGAAGTAAATTGCCCGAGTAAAACCCGACTCTACCACCATTCATGTAAACCGCAGCCTAGGTTACAATTAAAACAAATTAAGAATTAGTAGTTTACTAATAAAATATTAAACAGAACGATGCTATGAATAATGACTTACTTGACCACATCGTTCCATAATGTGTGCCAAAGGTAAATATGAAAAGTAGGTGTCTTTACGATTGATGTAATACTCAAACTGTATTTTTGAATATAATAATTTACAAGATTCAAAACACAAAATCAGTGAAATTTACCATGGAATGAAGAAGCCCGGAACTAGAAGCAACAAAATTCTCGTGGCTTAAAATCACGCCTTTAGGGTAGCCAGTGGTGCCGCTAGTGTAGCAGATTAGAGCGGTATCACTCCCAGTGGGATAGGCCGGCTTTTCTGATGGATGCGATTGCCCAAGAGCTTCCACTTCCTCCATCGTCAAAACTAGGCAATGATAGTTAGTTAATCATGCTTTTTATTTTTATTTTACTTACCTTCAAATTTAAAATTTTTAGCTAAATTATTAAACCAAAAATATGTTAGGTAAAATTATCACAAATCACAGATATATATGTAACCTTTACTTATATAGCTTTGGGGAATTGGCTCCATCGTGACAATGAATTTCAAGTGTGTGAATGAAGTAGCTTGTGAGATAAGAGCTTGAAAACGATCCAAACTGTCCACAATAACTACTTCTATTTCCGCTATTTTGTTGTGTAGAAATACGTTAAACTAAAGATAAGATAAATCAATCGGAATATACCTTGGTTGACGATGTAAGTGCAGACAGAAGCTGAGAAGGTGTGGTAGATAGGAGAAACAATCATGGAGTGACAGTAGCAGCCATACTCGGCAATGATATACTCGGGTCGGTTAATAGCGAAAATGGCCACATGGCACTTGGGCAACTGATTCAATTGCAACAAGCCATCGCCAAAGTGTCGAATGCGTTCCAACACCTTGGCGTAGGTGATCCACTCCATTTGTCCGTTCACAATTCGCCCTAGACAGTTGCCGTCAACTGCATAAAATTTATGGTTAATGTGAATTTTAGTTACAGTTGCAAAAAAATCAAAAATTCATTACAAGTTTCTCTGGCTCCTCGCTTCATACAGTCCAGTAGGGTTTGCGCATCTTCATACAAATAACTCATTAAACTATCTGACTTGTAAGATTTCATTTTTTTCGCACTTTCCTATAAAGGATATATTCATTAATAATAGGGTTAATTCAAAAACATATACTTACTATAGTGTCAATCGATTGTTCTTCAAATCGAGTTTGGTCTTTCCAGATGGCCTTTTTCATGCTTTCTCTACCTTTTCGCATGTAGATTAATAGATATGTTAATATGGGTAGGGTGACCGTGGCAAGCCATTTCATCCAGACTTCCATGATTGAGCCGCGCAAAACTTTGCGCAAGGAGATCACGCGGTGAGAGTGAGAGTGGGGAAAAGCGAGAGAAACCTCTCGCCACAGGTGCTTCACTGAATGGACAGAATCATAAATGGGCACTGTGTGCAGCCGGGCTCGGTGCGGTGCCACTGACTAACCCAGATTGGGGTGCTCTGCCCTAACAACCTGCCTTTCTACAACTGATAAACAGTTAACATGCATTAATTGAACCGTGACGCTACTAGTAGAATAAAAAAAGGATTGCAATATCGGGAGATGTCATGCACATCAATTCTACTCCCTACCACCAGGCGGTGATTTTTCATTCGTAAACAACGGTCAACAACGTGTAATACAAATCAGCGAGACAAGACGTGTTGGGGGAGAACTTGACACCAAAGTGGACACGGAGAAAGGCGATACGGAGCTTTTAGTAACAGTCGACAGCAGGACTCAATGTTGCCGGCTTTGGGGCGTATTACTATTAGACAACATATAGAATTGGCTCAGTCGTTATATGTGAGGCCATTGGGTAAACAACCGCTGCAAATCCCTAGACATGAGTTCTTCAATAAGGAAAATTCCCTCACCAAGGCAGTATATTTTAGATTTCGAACATCGAACACGGCAATATATGGTATATAGTCAATACTAAAAGGTCATTAACAAAAGTGGTATAAATGGAGTTTCGAAAAAAATACCTCAAACTTAAACAAATAATTGCTTATAATTTTATTTGATTTAAATATTGACAAATATGGTGATGATTATATTGAACAGCAATATCAATTGGCGTTCGGTTCTGTGAGTCAGCTAATTGACTAGCACCGAGTTCAATCAGTAATGTGGTGGCTTGCAAGTGGCCTTCGCGAACTGCCAAATGTAATGGAGTCTGTTGCCACAAATCCCCCAAGTTGGGGTTGCACTGTAGCTGGATCACTAGAAACCTGATGGCGTCAATGGCATTGGATTGCGCAGCCATGTGTAATGCACTTCGGCCTGACAAATCTGTTTGGTCGGCATTGAGTTGACAAATGTAGGTGTTCAGTAGTTGACAGATGGCGATCGAGTTGGCTCGTGCCGCGTCCATCAACACGCTCACACCACACCGATCTCTCGGGTTCAGGGAATCCCCTTTGAAGCGGTTAATTAAAAAACAGAATATCTCCCTATTTCCTTGAATAGCAGCAATATGTAACACGGTTCTGTGAATATTGCTTCCAGAACACCATAAATTTTCAAGTTGCCGCTTCTTTAAATGCTCATCTAGGAGGTCAAGCATTTTGAGATCTCCGTTTCGAACTGCAAGATGCAAAGCACTCCAGCCATCCTTGTTGCGCAAACTGATGTCGGCACCATGCTGAAGAAGAAGCGAAATCAAGGCGCAATTGGCCTTGGTCACTGAGATCATCAGGGAAGACCAGTCACCGCGCTTCAATGCATCCACTTCAGCGCCATGATCTAACAGTACTCGAGCACATTCCAGTGATCCAAAAATGATAGCCGTGTGTAAAGACGTTTTTCCCTCCACATCTCGACTGGTGAGAAGTTCCTGTATATCAACAAAATACCAATAAAATACCAATCATAAATTTACAAGTTCAATAATCGAAAAATGCAATTATCACTACTACTAAACATTCTGTAATGTCTAAACAACATCAATCCATTACCATTACCTTATCAATTAATCTAGTTTCAAAAATGTATTTGCAGATTTTATGAGCATCACATTGAGCACAGAGATGAGATATTTGAAACCGATATCGTTGCTTGATAAGGTCATTCAACTGCTCCATATTATTTTGGCTAAGTAAATGACGAAATTCGTCTAAATTATCGCTCTTTATGCATCCAATAATAGTATTAAAATTTGTTAGCTCTTTCATGATTGGTTTTCTTTCACATTGTCTCATTTTTTAAAAATAATATATTATAATAAAAACATTCTTAAATAAATATCAAATGTTCATATGTTGATATGTAAACATACAGTGGCGTCTCTTTCTACCCAAATGAATCAGTGGAGTCATAATAGAATTTCTCAAAAGAATGAATCATTGAAGTTTCGTATGTGTTGCATTTTGTTGATTGATATTGTATGATTTATATTTATATATTGTTCAATTGTTAACGTAACTTATGCCTTGTTTAAATTAATGTTTTGAATAACAAAAATGCAAAATCATGTAATTAGCTTTATTATGTTTGAAGAATTTACTAAGAAGATATTCTATAAATTCGAAGAGTGGAACAGGTAGGGTTAGCAAATGTGCAATTGATTAGTCATAATCAATAACGGCTAATTCAAAATCCAATGATGGCGTATAGAAAAAGGGGAATGCCTGTGGTGTTGGTGTAACAAATGAATATATGGAGCAACAAAGTAGAATCGCTATAGAATCCCTGGTTGAAATCGGAATCTATTTTAAGAAAAGTGTGGATGAACAAAACTGGCGAGTAACGTGGAAGGCGAATTTACTTCGAGCCTCGCTTGCGAGGCATTCACTACGGATCGACGAGTGTTGCGGCGGAGAGTGTGCTCGGCTCGTGTCCGAACAGTGAGGCCTAGTGCCGAGTGGCGTGGCCCGAGGCCATCGGCACCGGCCATCCACCAATCCCGCCCGCATCACTATGCATCCGAATACGAATCCGATACGAAGTTTGTTTATCTTAATTGATACTCCACCCGACGAGCGGTTCACCCACAAAGAGACTTGAGTGGTGCCTTGCACCCTTTTCGACCCATCCTTCACCCTCATCTCCATCGTCATCATCCCAACTAACACCGCTCACTAATCTACCCACCAAATTTCATAGTCATCTCGAAATCATTACTTCCGCATTTTGTGTTTAAGTTGCACCCTTGGTCTAATTCAATTTCAATTTCATCATGGAACCTATGAGGTAAGTGACTACAATTTCCGAGGACATTTTCCATACAATTTCTTTTCTTCCAACTGGAAGTACTTGTTGAATTCGAAGCAGTAAAAGTCAGTTAGACAAGACAAAGAAATAGAGTAGAGGTGTCAGTGTCAGTGAAGGAAAATGGAGCAGACGGTGGTGAGTTAGCATTGTTGTATTTTAAGCCGACAAATCAAGTCATTCGAGGGGATGAGTTGGATTGAGTGACTAAAGGGATGTATCGCGCAATAGAGGTTACGCAGCTCGCACCCGGCGCTGTCACTAATCGGTGGAGTAGATTGCTATTTCGGTGCCAGATTGGAATGAAGAAATGTTCAGATGGTGCCAACAGTGAGTATCGGTAGTGGCAAAAAGCATGCAAGTGCGGAAGATTCTGGCAGCAGCACTTCGCATTCGTAAACTGTTTTATAAATAGAGGAATCTAGAGCAGCCCACAGCTAAATGTGCCAATCGTAAGAATAATAATCGTTTATATGCTGACGGTGACGACTCCTTTCTCTCTGCGTTGCTTGTTGACTTGGCAATAGTTGCCTCTAGTCGAGCACTCTAATCCGGCATCTAAATTCAACTTCCGGTTTGCTTGAGATCCATTTCGAAACCAAGGTCAAAGCTTATCATATAGCACTAGATCTTCCGTGACACGCGTAAAACCAAAGGTGGTGACTTTCTTGTCACGAAATTATAAAAATGACCTTGACTTTTTGATTAAGCTAAGATTTACAATGTATATAAGTCGGCATTTTTTGAAAAAAGAAGTAAACAATAAATTGTAATTATTCTTGAAACCGGTGAACTGATTATAGAATTATATACATAGTTTGTTCTCGGCACAGTAGCCAATAATTCTATAATAAAAATTTAGAAAATAGAAAAAGACAAAATGAAATTCGAGGTGCTTGCTTCGAATTGGTGCAAGTGAATCAAAGCATGATGAAAAAGTGAAAGTTGGGAAGGAGGTAGAAAGAAATGACATGGCAAACCAGGAAAAAAATGTGCCTGTGTCTGAGTGTAAAATGGAGTAACTCTCTTTCTCTCAATCAAGTTCAAGTGTTTGGCGTGACTTGTTTGACGAATTTGGGTTGACTAATTGCAGTGTGGCACGTGTGTTTGCACCTGTGTTTGAGAAGCCCCCGGAAATCGACAACATCACCGAAGGGCAGACGGTGGTGCTTCGGTGCAAGATTCGAGCTCATCCCCCGCCCACCGTGCGATGGGTCCGCTATGGACGTATTCTTTCATCCTCTAACAAGTAAACTTGCCACTTTGGATTGCTTCATATTTTCAATTATAATCTTTCTTTTGTTATATTCGTTTTTTGTTAGATATACCATTTTGGAAAACGCTGAAACCGGAATATATTCGCTTACAATTCGAGACTTTAGCTTAGCCGATGATGGCGATTACATTTGCATTGCTTCTAATGTGGCTGGCGAGTCATCTATCATTGCCGTCATCCGCAAAGGACTTAAACGTAGGTGTTCTTTTAACTTGCGGCCTTTCTAGTTTATTAACTGAAAGTTTAACTCTTGCAGAGCTTTCTTCTACAAAACAATTTGACTCCTCGAAAGAGTTACACCAGTATCAATTAAATCAAAGATCAATTGACACAGCTCAGACATCTAAACAAACATCTAAAATGGATTTCAACTGCGAAGAGTTTGAAAATCGTTTGCTTCATGATGCGATGTTTAAGCAAAATTTGTGCCAAAAATTTACAAGTGTTGAAACATTTAATCAGAACGCTGAGAAAAAATTAGAAGGAGTCGAATTAGCTCCTGAAATTGTTCAAAAACCCAGAGATATTTTTGCCTACGAAGGCGACGATTTGACGTTTCAGGTCAAAGTTTCCGGAAATCCTATTCCGCGAATTTACTGGTTCAAAAACGGTACTCCTTTGGTGGAGACTCAACGATGCCGACTGAACCACGAGAATGGAGTGGTGGCTTTGCACATTCACATGCTTCTGCCAGAAGATGCAGCTAGCTATACCTTACTAACCGAGAACCGTCTTGGAATGTCAGTCTTCTCCATTCATCTCAAGGTTCACTATGCCAACGATGAAAACTACAATTACTTGCAACATCAACAATCCTACAAGAGGTAATGTGTTTGATGTTGTGCTTCAACTTTGTAATTAAATTGTTGTATATCTATTTAGATTTGAACATACCACTACAACACGAGAATTCCAGGAAATTGTTACATCGAGTGGAATCAAACCTAATTTCTATCTAATTCCCTCTGACATTGACACTGTGGAAGGTCAGATTGTGCGATTCGAGTGTCGAGTTAGTGGCCGACCCGAGCCAGATGTCAAATGGTATAAGGGGGAGAAACACATTCTAGACTCGGAACACTTTAAAGCAGTTGTGAACGAAGAGGGCAATTATGCCTTGCTCATCATGGGGGCTGATCTCGAGGACACAGGCACCTATCGTTGTGTGGCTAGCAACACCAGTGGCCAAGCACAATTTAGTGTCCATCTTCGAGTGACAGAGAAAGCCCAAGTGATTCCGCCTAAGTTTGTGGAACGCTTTCAGAATAGTAACACAAGAGAAGGTGAGTCCACGGTTCTATACTGCCGAGCAGTGGGCATGCCTACGCCAATACTCACCTGGCAGAAGGATGGCATGCAAGTCAACTCAAACCCACCCGAGGTTGAAGTCAAGAACGAGAACGGTGCTTCGTCGTTGTGTTTGAATCGACTGAAGGCCCACGACGCTGGCTGGTACCAATGCACTGCTCAAAATCAAGCAGGATCGGTAGCAACTCGCGCCAGACTCAATGTTGAGTCCACCTTCCAGCCGCCTAGGGGAGAACCAATTAAACTCCACATACCCAAAACTCATAGAAAAATTGAGCCAGAGCAAGGTCACTACAGTGAGACAGTAACTTTACGACACGTTCAAAAAGTTTATGAAGAAGTTCGAACAGTGGAGGATCAATTCGCTAAAGTTGAGGTTCATGCTAGGAAGCCAAGTTTTGCGACTCATTTGCGAGACATCAGTATAGTGAAAGGCGATAGGGCTCACTTTGAAGCACACCTCAGCTCGTTTGATTACTCTAATCTGGTGATTGAATGGTATCTTAATGATAGACTACTGAACACAAGCACTGACACTCGAATTATCACTACTAATCGCTACGGTTACATAGCCTTGACTATCATGAATGTAGTACCGGAAGACTCGGGCATCATCACTTGCAAGGCTCGAAATCCACTAGGTGAAGCAGTTACTAGTGCCACTCTTAAATGTGTAGACAAAGAGCAAAGCAAAAAAGATATGCCTGAGTATATTAAGCGATTTCAGCAAACTGAGGATTCAGAATTTTATCGACTTGAGCGTGAGGTTGAGGAAAGCTATTCGAAAATAGCTCCAAATTTTGTAAAGCCTCTTGAGTCAAATTTAGTGGCCCCCGAAGGTTCTCTGGTGGTGCTCGAAGCGCAAATTACTCCAGTGAATGATCCTGCTTTGAAAGTAGAGTGGTATTGGAACGGACAACCGTTGTTGGTAAACGATTGTATCAGTACCTTGATTCAATTTGGTCACATCTCATTGAGCATCAGAGAAGTGCACACGGCAGACAGTGGTCTTTACACTGTTAAAGTGGCCAACTCCAAAGGCGAGGCTTCTTCTTCCTCGTTCCTAAAGGTTACCGGTAAGTAATGGAAGCACTCTAAGCCGTTGATTAACACTGCCACTTTACTTAGAAAAAGCTGATGGCGAGAGAAAACACAAACAAATTTATGCAACTGAAGAACTTTTTGAACAAAGCAAAACTCGCAAACATGCGAAAGAAGAATATCTGCACCAGTCGATGGCAGAGCAAACTTACCCAAAGCCCTTTGTTCGAAAACACTTTCCGAGTTACCTTGAATCAGATGTTGGCTCATCGGTTCGAATGGAAGCTTTTGTCGAGCCTAAAGAAGATCCCAGCATGGAAATATATCTATTGAAAGACAATAACATGATTTCTTCTACACACAAGATCAACATTCTTTACAATAATGGTTTTATCTCAATCTGCATTAACGAGTTGAATAACGCCGATAGTGGCGTTTACAAATGTTTGGTAAAGAATCGAGCAGGTTCATGCGAAACAAGCTCTAATGTCAAAGTAGTGATTCCTCACTCAACCAAATCACCAGTGCCATTCGTGCCCCCCACCACTGAAATGGTGGGAGGTCTGGCTCCCATCTTTCGTATACCACTACAGATTCCGCCTTTGCTCTACTGTGAAGGTGAGGATCTCTATATGGAAGCCTTTGTTGAGCCCACCAACGATCCATCATTGACAATTGAGTGGTACCATCAACAAAGACAGCTGCTTCCAAGCGGGCCACGGCATCAAAGCAAGTTTGATTATGGCTGCGTTTCTTTGAAAATCCAGAGCCTTACACTGGAGGACAGTGGACAGTACACAGTGGTGGCACGAAATCGCTTTGGCCAGGCACAGTCCGCGGCCAGTGTCACTGTAGTGAAGTTGGGTGAGGGCCAACAGCCCCCTAGAGGCAGCACTACACACGACATGACCACCACCAGCTACCAAAAGCAAGTGTATCGTGAGGTTGAAACTGATCGTGTCTACTACCAATCACAACCAACTCAGTCAGGCTATGGCGACGAAGGCGAGACTTATGACAAGCCAGTTTTTCTCAGTCGATTTAACAATGTGAGCATAGCTGAAGGCAAAACCGCCTGTTTGGAGAGTCGAGTTGAACCCTCCACCGATCCGAATCTCACGATTGACTGGTTCTTTGAAGGCAAGCCATTGAAGGTGGGCAATCGATTCCAGCCTTATTATCACTTTGGCTATGTCGTGCTAAAAATTCTTAAAACACAAGTTGATGATTCTGGCATATACACATGTCGCATTTCGAATCAGCATGGAAGTGAGGATATGTCTGCTTCTATCATATGTTATGAAGAAAGTGAGAGTTTTGAGGAACGCGTCGTTAGCGTGAGTCGAACTACTCGCGCAAGATCTGATTCGTTTGAGTTGACTCCAGCTCCCCAGGCGCCCAAAGTCTCCAAGAACCTCAAAGATGTTCAAGTAATTGAAGATGAGAAAGTCCACTTTGAGTGCTATGTTACACCAACTGACGATCCAGAATTAACCGTGCAGTGGTACAAAGATGGACAACCACTACAGAAGGGATCACGTTTTATCGAGATCTGTGATTTTGGCTATGTGTGTCTCGACATACTTCATGTTTATCCGGAAGACTCTGGAATATACTCAGTGAAAGCCACCAATCGATATGGAAGCGACGAGACAAGTTGCAATCTCAGATGTATTGCCACTACAAATTTGGACACACGTTCGCGCAATGAGATGAGCGTAGAAAGTATTCGTCGACTTGAGACCAAGAGACAACATCGAGTCGAAGTGGAAGAGAGAGTGTGTGAGCCTCCTAGGTTTCTGCAGCCTCTACGTGACTCGAGTCGAGTTGAGAATGAGTGTGTTCACTTTGAAACCAGACTGAGTCCGGTTGGCGACGAGCGTCTTGTGGTGGAGTGGCTCCACAACGGACGCCCTCTCCAATGTAGCTCGCGTATCTCTACCTTCAACAATTTCGGTTATGTTTCACTTGACATTCGAGCATTGCAACCAAGTGACTCAGGTATATACACGTGTCGCGCAGTCAATCTCAACGGAGAGGCTTCCATCTCAACCACCTTAAATGTCACTGCTACTGGTACTATTATCTCTGATTCCACCTTCCCTGAAAGCCTTGAAAAAATTTCTGCCTTTGAATCCAAAGAAATCTTTAAGCGTAAGGAATTTGAAGATGACATGGTCGGTGCTACAAAGCCAGTTTTTGTTCGAACCTTGAAGGGAAACACTACCCTAGAAGAGGGCTCGTGTGCTCACTTTCAAGCTATGGTAGAACCTGTGCGCGACGAAACAATGACTGTATCTTGGTTTCACAATGGACAGCCTTTGTCCGTGGGCAGTCGTTTTCGAACTCTGTTTGACTTTGGCTACATTGCTCTCGACATTCTCAAGGTAACTCCTGAAGATTCAGGTCAATATCTAGTTCGCGTCACAAACCACCTGGGCTCGGTCGAATCCGAAATTAATCTCGAAGTATCAGGCAAAGCAAGTGTAATACACACTTCTAGCCAACCTAGCAGTTTGGACAAGATTCAAGCTTTGGAACGAACACACAAGAAGAAGAAAGTTGAAGAAGACTTCATTATCATTGACAAGCCCAAATTTGGAGTACCTCTTCGAGATTGTGTGGTCAACGAAGGAGAGCCTTTACGTTTCGAGAGCACAATCAGTCCCGTGAATGATCCTTCTATGAAGGTCGAGTGGTACATCAACGGTGCTTTACTCAAAGTAGGCCACCGCTTCCAAAGTCTCTATGATTTTGGCTATGTGGCACTCAACATTCTATACGCATACCCCGAGGATAGTGGCTTTTACGAATGTCGTGCTAGTAATGATCTTGGTGAAGATTCCATTTCGTGCAACATACGCGTGCTCGAGAGAAAGACCATCGACACCTCTACCATACACGATGAAAGTTTGGCAAAAATTCGTCAGATCGAACGGACGCATTATGTGAAACGTGAGACATATGTCTACCAGACAACGAAGCCTGTCTTTACTAAGAGGCTCAAGAGTGGCTATGAAATTAAAGAGGGTGAATCAGTGCTGCTCGAATGCATTCTTGAGCCAGCAAATGACCCATCGATGAGTGTCGAATGGTACTTTAATAACCAACCTTTGCGTAGTGGACACCGCTTTGTCGTTATCAACGAGTTTGGATATGTCGCATTGAGAATACTTTATGCTTATCCTGAAGATACCGGTGTCTACACTGTTAAGTAAGACTAGTTTAAACTGTTTCATAATTCGATTGAACTAATCATTTGTATATTTTAACAGGGCAACCAACCAGGAAGGCGAGGATGATTCGTCTTGCAACATTTCGGTTATTGGAAGAAAGAGTATCATCTATGACACTATCAATCCGCAAGGATTAGAGAAAATTCAGATTCTTGAAAAACAATCGGTGTACAAGCGAACCGAACAAGAGGTAGTCTCATCAAAACCACCAAGATTTGTATCCAAGATTATTGGTACTACTAGATTGGTGGAAGGCGATCGGGCACATATCGAATGCCAGATTGAGCCCACCAACGATGCGGACCTAGTAGTGGAGATACTGCACAACGGACAGCCCTTGAAAACAGGTTCCCGCTACCGGACACTTTGTGACTTTGGCTATGTTGCGCTTGATATCGAACCGATTTACCCTGAAGATGCCGGCACTTATACCTTTAAGATATCAAATAGACTTGGCGTGGTCTCTGATTCTATTAATATAGAAGTAAAAGCAATCAAATCCATTCAAACAGACACCATGTATCAAGAGACTTTGGAAAAGTTGGCAGTGCTTGAGAGAGGTCCAATCTATTCGCGACAAGAGAGCGAAGATAGAACCAATCAGAGACCAATCTTCACCAAACCACTGCATAACGTGTATAACTTGAAGGAAGGCTCACATGCCCATCTCGAGTGTCGGCTCATTCCAGTGGGAGACTCATCACTCAAGATCGAGTGGTTTAAGGATGGCGCTCCATTGCAAAGCGGGTCTCGATTTCACCATATCAACGACTTTGGCTTTGTCTCTCTTGATATCCACAAGATTGAAGCTAAAGATGCTGGAACATACATGGTGAAAGCTACTAACAGCCTGGGTGAAGCGCACACTTTGTGTGTGATCCATGTTCAAAGTAAGTTGTCTATTACCGATAAAAATATATCAAAGTTTAATTGCTTAATTAATTACATTATTATGTTTTTACAGATGAAGATACGATTGTTACGGAAACAACTAACGTAGAATCGTTAGCCACCATCCAATACTTGGAGCGTAACAAAATTTCTCGAGCTCCCGAGGAACATGTTCTAATGACTGAGAAGCCGGCATTTGTAGTGTCTCTTCGAGGACCAAACGAGGTCAATGAAAACGATCGTGTATGTTTGGAGTGCCGAGTTACTCCAGTGGGTGATTCCACCATGACTTACACGTGGTTCAAGAACGGTCAAGATCTGCCTTCGAGCTCGCGCATTGCCACCTCGCATGATTTTGGTTATGTTTTCTTGGAAATTGCATCGGCTAAGGAAGAAGACACAGGAATTTACATGATGAAAGCCTCCAATAACTATGGCGAAGCAATCACTTCGCACAATCTAAAGGTGAACACTTTCCCCACCATCGATAGTGAGTGTCGATATCCTGAGGCCTACAAAACAATCCGAGAACTAGAACGAGGCAAATACGATACACGCCGTAGCAACGAAGAGAATCAATATGCAGGACCTCGATTTGTCACAGTCTTCAATAGTAACAATGTAATAGATGAAGGCGGACACCTTCGTCTAGATGCTAAGCTTGAGCCAGCCAATGATGAAACTTTGGCAGTTGAGTGGTACAAGAATGGCCAGTCAATGAAACTTGGCTCTCGCATCACCACTTATTTCGAGTTTGGCTTGGTTGCATTGCAAATTGCCGATGCCAAACCAGAAGATTCTGGTATCTACACATGCAGGTATGAACTAAGCTATTTAGCATTTAATATAGTTACTATAATAAAACATGTTATGCAGGGCTTTCAACAAAGTGGGAGAAACAACAGCGTCGTGTTCCTTGAAAGTCAAGGATTCGGCTAAAATTGATTCAACTTCTTTGTTTCCTGAGAGCTTACAAACGCTACAGTCACTGGAGGTGAAAACTTCACAGTCAACAATTCCGATGGAAAGTACACAACTGCCTACCACTACTATTCCTTATTTCAAATCGCACATTCAAAGTATCGAGTTGTATGAGGAAGAAAATGCAACGTTTGAGTGCACTGTGGAACCTGCCAACGATCCACGAATGGAGTTCACTGTGCTACACAACAGCAAAGAGATCGAAGTTGGCAATCGATTCTTGGTGACGCATGAATTTGGCTACGTTCGTTTGGAGATCAATTGTGTGAAGCCAACTGATGCGGGTATTTACTGTGTCAAGATCAACAATGATATGGGCGAGGCGATGTCGACTGCTTCGATGAAAGTGCGTCCCGTGGGAACGATCGAAGCCTCTACTAGCCACCCTCATGGCGTGAAAGGACTACAAGCTATACAGAAAGTCGACCAAAGCATGCTAAGTTCAAGTGCTTCATGCCAGCTAGGTTCTGAACCACTGCATGACGTGCCTCGTTTCATCAAGCCACTGCACACTAAACACACTCTCAACGAGGGTGATAGTGTCACTCTACAGTGTAGCTACACTCCTCACGACGACCCCACTGAAAAGATCGAATGGTTCTTTAACGGAAGTCCTCTTAGTAGTTCTTCTCGTATAACCCAACAGGGAAATCTCGGACATATTGAGATGCGTATTCAAGACTTGATGAGCAAAGATTCGGGTGTTTACAAGTGCCGGTATGTTTTCAATAATTGTCACAACTATCTAATTCTATTTATTTTAAACAGAGTTTCAACAAAAAGTGGAGAAGCATTTACTACAACCGAAGTATGTGTGAATCCCACTTCGAACATAGTGGAGGAATCTATCTTTGCAGAAACAACTGAAGAAATATATGAATTACCCTCGATCACACCACTCAGTGGGTATCGCATTCCCGTGGCCGAGGGCACCAATTTGCACATTGAAGTCAAAGTTGACCCATTCAACGACTCTACTATGCTTGTCGAGTGGTACCACAATGAAGAACTTTTACAAGCAAGTAACCGAATTACCACCATCTATTCTTTTGGTTATGCTGTTCTCGAAATTATCGATATGGCACCGAAGGATTGTGGTACTTACACCTGTGTGGCTAAGAATAGCAAGGGCTTTTCACAGCACACTTTTGAAGTGGAGATGATGAGCAAAGAGATTTCAGAAAAACCGCGTTTTCACTATCCGTTTCAGAATATTCGCGCGGTAGAAGGAGAGAGCATCCATGCGGAAAATATTGTAACACCGATTGATTCGAGCATGTCGATAGAGTGGTTTCACAACGGACAGCCTCTACGACCGAGCTCCCGCATCAACACCACTGCCGATTTTGGTTTTGTAATCTTCGAAATCTCTCGAATCGAGCCAAGCGACACTGGAGAGTACTCGGTGTTGGCACGCAACAACCACGGGTCGGACAGTTGCACTTTTCGTCTGGAGTGTGTGCCCACTGCCAACATTGAGCAACGACCGCTGCATCAGCAAAGCATGCAGTCTATTCAGCAACTTGAAAGAACTAAATATTATGGTGTCGCACCTGATATGCCACAACAAAGTCAGAGGGTTCCAAGATTTGTGCGCAAACTGGTGGAACGAATTGAAGTGGTCGAAGGGCAAGGTGTGCATCTGGAAAGCCAACTCGAGTCCTACGATGAGACGTTGGAGGTAGAGTGGCTGCGCAATGGACAGCCCATCATTGCTAGTGAACGATTTCGCACTATCAATGAATTTGGTTTTGTCATTCTGGACATCACCTGTTGCTACGAAGAGGATAGTGGACTCTATGAGATTGTCGCTAAAAACGATAGTGGAGCTGACTCTATTAAAACCACAATTGTTTGCCGAGGTAAGTGTTTGTGACTTATTTATCGAGCTTATATCATATTTGTGTGTTTAATATAGCTAAAGAAAAAATAATTACTTCATCGAATTTGCCTGTCGAAACGGTAGAAAGTTTGAATTACATTGACCGAATTACAAACCAGACAATGACAAGAGAGATTTTGCGAGAAGAGGTTTACTACGAATCACCTCGATTCGATAGACCTTTGCAAGATGTGGTAAATCTCAAGGAAGGCGAGTGTGTCCACCTCGAGACTCGTGTGAGTCCATCTTCGGATCCAAATCTCACAGTGGAGTGGTTCAAAGACAACTGTCCACTTCGCGCCAGCAACCGAATACGAACAATCTCTGAGTTTGGTTTTGTCATTCTCGAGATTAGTCCAGTGTACCACGAAGACAGTGGTCTCTACACGGTACGTGCCAACAATCTTTCCGGTGAAGCTGTTCTTTCTAGTACTATCACTTGCCAAGACAGCCGAACTATTATTCTCGACAGCCAAATCTTGCCCAATATTTCACGTTTCGACAAAAGAGACTTAGTTGATTCAAATCTGCAACAAATGCCAAAGTTTATTGATCAGCTGTACGATATCAATTTAAAAGAAAATGAATTTGTTCATCTAGAATCTAGACTTATTCCGATTGGCGATCCTACAATGAAAGTGGAATGGTTCATCAATGGAAAACCTTTCACAACTGGTTCGCGTTTTCGAACAATCAGTGATTTTGGATATGTTGTCTTGGAGATAATTGAAGCTTATGCTCGCGATTCAGGCATCTATGAGTGTAGAGCCACCAACCAATATGGACAAGATTCTATTTCGTGTCAGGTGAACATTGAAGACGCCAAGACCATAATACTCGACTCACAGCTGCCAGTTGAGCATAGCGAAAATATTCAACTCTTGGAAAGACGAATTAATCAAGTCTACTTGCGGCCCGCTGAACAGGAGCCGGTTTTGGGTCAGCCCACTTTCAAGGGTTCCATCGATTCGGTGATTGAGCGCATGGAAGGTGAATCGCTTCACATTGAGTGTTGCATTGAGCCATCTAACGATCCACACCTCTCAATCGAGTGGTACCAAAATGAAACACAGCTAACCACCGGTTCTCGCATTCATACTATCAACGATTTTGGCATTGTTGTGCTCGACATTGACTGGCTCTTTGATCGTGATTCGGGAGTTTACAAATGTGTGGCCACAAACAAGGCTGGAAGTCAATCGTTTGAATTTAAACTAAACGTTAAAGCAAAAACTAGTATTATACTTGACAGTCAATTTCAACCCAAGATTGCTGAGGAGAAACAATTTACACCTCCCCGTTTCTTAGCTTCTATCCCTACACCAGTGACTATCAATGAAGGCGACAACATTCATTTTGAGACTAAAGTGGAACCGTTTGGCGATGGTGAGCTTTCTGTCGAATGGTTGCATAACGGACAAACACTTCGGTCTGGGCATCGGCATAAAACCATCAATGACTTTGGCTATGTTTCACTCGATATTATTTCGGCTGACACTGAGGTAATATGTTTGGTTACATTTATGGATTTATTCATATAGTCATATTTAATCAATCTAATCTTTAGGATTCTGGACTTTACACTTGTGTGGCCAAATCTCCTCGAGGTGAAGATCAAGTATCATCCCAAGTAGAAGTTAAACCCAAACCAATACTTGATTTTCGAACACAATTACCCAAAGAAATGTCCGGAGCTATTAGCAAAATTGCCGAAATGGAAGCCGAATATCGACGACCGGAAGAAATAGCGGAGAAGCAAGAGAACGCACCGCCTGTGTTTGTGCAAAATCCTGAGCCATTAGTAGTGCTAGAAGGCCAAGTGGCTCGTTTCTCTTGTCGCATCATTGGCTACCCGAAGCCGCGAGTCATATGGGTGTTGAATGGCAATACTATCGTGCAAGGCTCTCGTTACAAGATCCGCTATGACGGCATTCATCTTCTAGAAATTCCCAAGACTAAACAATGCGATAATGGAAAGCTTGAAGTTTTTGCTAAAAATGCTCTCGGAGAGGCTTATGTCTCAACAACATTGGAAGTGAGACCTAAGAATGCGGACTATCGAACAATCTTGAAGCATTCACCAAGGAGTAAGTCCTATATTAACTTACAATAATAAATAATAATAAAAATTCTTGTTTAGCCTATTATGACGATAGCATTGGCAAATATCAACAAGAACGCAAAGAACTCGAAATGAGTAATGTGTTTGAAGAACGAATTAAAGGCAAAGATGAAGAAATAGTGTGGTACACTGAGCAGTCTGGTGATGGGGATCGGGTGAAAATACGCGAGCACCTCGTGTCATATGTGCCCGTTAAGGCTGATGCCACCTTTTGTGTGGATGAGAATAAGCCTGTGGAGAGTAAGACTGCGAGCAAAATCAAAATCATCTCAACGCCCAAAGTGAAAAAGGAAGAGCCAGTAACCACTGCTTTCACTGTGACGCAAAGTGAATTGCAACAGGACACTCAGATTAAAACGAGTACTATGAAACAAGAGCCCTTACCAGTGGAGTCGGTAGTTCATGGCAAAGAAGTTACCTCAACCGAAGAGAGACAGATTCAGAAAGAACGAACTGGTGACACAGAAATCACACGCAAAGTGAAGGATGTGAAAACTCTGGAACAAGAACACAAAAGTGCCACTACTGAGCGCAAGGTGTTTGGGGTTGCTCCTCCACAACAGATAGCGCCTCGATTTACCCGAAAGATCCAGCCATGTCGTGCTTATGAGCGAAAAGAGGCTAGATTCGAATGCGAATTTGTTGCTAAACCGGAACCAAAAATAACTTGGTACAGAGAGAATTTTGAAATTAAAAGTTCAGATGATATCAAGGTATGCTTTTATAGTTATCCACGTTTGAAATCTAATTTAATGTTGTATGATTTAGATAATAACAATTGAAAGCAAGACAACCTTAATTATTCAAGAAGTCTATCTGGAAGATTCCGGAATATTTAGTGTGGTCGTGGAAAACGATGCAGGCAGTGCTAAATGCTCTGCGAATCTTATTGTTGAAGGTAAATTGATTTATCAAATTATTGAATTTTATGAATAAGATATGATGTTTTTAATATTACAGAAATGAAGAAAGATAGTGACAGAATTCCGCCTAGCTTCACCAAAACCATTCAATGTATTCGTACCTACGTTGGATCGGTGATCACCTTGGATTCGAAAATCAATGGCTCACGACCACTGAATGTGTTTTGGCTCAAAAACGGTGCTCGAGTTCAAGAGGACAATAAGCACCGAATCGTGGAACATGAAGATCAATTCACTCTAGTGGTACTTGAAGTGACCGTAGCCGATTCGGGTTCGTACGAATGTGTCGCGATCAACAGTGTCGGGGAAGCTCGTTGCACGGCTCAGATCATTGTGGAAGAAACACCACAAACAGCTGTAAAAGCTGTGGAGGAGGCCGAGCCAAAGGTCATTGAAAAACTGAAAGACATCACCGTGAAAGAAGGACAACCGGCGGTGTTCAAGTGCATTATCATCGGAAACCAAGGTAATGAGCCACTGGCACATGGGAACTTTGAACTAAGTTAATGTCTTTTTTGAAACAGAAGTGACCTGGTTCAAAGATGACGAGATAATCAAACAATCGCGATACTTTCGAATGACATCGGAGCGAGACTGTCATACGTTGCGCATCTATGAAGCTTTCGCTGAAGATGAAGGCATTTATCGTTGCTGTATTAACAAGGCTTCTACTTCTGCACGTCTGCGTGTTATATGTAAGAGACTTGCAATTAGATAGAGAGCCAATAATTAAAAAATTTACATTTAATAGCGGAAAGTTATGAAGAACCAGTATTATCAAAGATAGACGATACCAAGGTAGAAGAAGGAACACCTTTAATCCTGACTAGTACTCTTTCTGGCTCTCCAACGCCAAAAGTCACTTGGTACAAAGACGGACAACCCATTCAGCAATCAAGGGACATTCAGGTATGATTGAATGTTTGTGCATCAATTCAATTCAATTATTAATTCCTTGCCAGGCGACACAAGATGAAATATCATGTTCACTGGTGATTCGCCAAGCCACACTAGATGATCAAGGCGAGTACAAATGCGTGGCTAAAAATCAAGTTGGACATTGTCAAAGCATATGTACTGTCACTATCGAAAGTAAGTTTTAATTGTGGTGTTTGGCAGTAGTCTAAACAAATTATATTTCGATTAAAACTAGAAACAACCACTGTAATCAAAGAAGAAGAGGTGAAAGAAGTGATCACAGCTATGCTAGAAAAATCGCCGCATTTCAAGATAAACTTGAAACCGTTGAATGTGGTGGAAGGAGAGCCAATAGAACTTGAAACGGTGGTACAAGGCTACCCACGGCCTAAGATTTATTGGTACTTTGAGAAAAGAAAGTTGAAAGAAACGCGCAATGTAACCATTGAAGAAGTGACCACGGTGAATGAGGATCAGGAAGAAAAAACAATAGAAGTTCGAAGCAAGTTGATTATCGACAAGTCGCAGTGGTTTGATTCGGGCAAGTACACCGCCAGAGCCATCAATCGCAACGGCGTCAAATCGTCCTCGGTGAACGTTAAGATCAAAGGTATCCAAACGGAGCTTGTGAAGCAATTCTATTACGGTCTAAAACTAGCCGAAATTCGAGTCATTTAGTACCCTTAGATTCAAATAGAAAATACATCCATACTCTAAATACTCATAATCTAATATTATCACTTATATTATATGTATTTTTTTTATTTTATACTAATCAATTTAAGATGATGAGTAATGATAATAAAATAAGATTTTAAAATCCAGAGCATCCCATTTTGAATGTACAATTTTTTTAATTGTTGCTTTCTAATTCTTCAACATAGGTGAAGCGCCAGTGTTTGTGAAAGCGCTAACCGACCAAGATGTGATGGAAGGGGAGATATTAGTGTTGGAAGTAGAAGTCAGAGGAAATCCCGCGCCTACGGTGCACTGGTTTCATGGGAAGAGGTTAATCAAGGAATCGAGAAATTTTAAGATTAGAAACATTGCCGAAATCGGGTGGTCTCAGCTGACGATCTTTGACGTATACAAGGACGATGAAGGCGAAATTCGGTGTGTGGCTGAGAACGAACACGGTGCCAAAGAGGTGAAGGCCAACATTCGGGTGCAAGGTAGGCTGAGGCATATAGAAAAATCGAATTTTGTCATATCACTGTATTTGCCAGTAACTAGCAATAAATTATAGGTTAGCGGTGTAGTAAAAAAATCTTTTTAAATAAATAAAAATAATTTTTTAAATATCACAAAAAATATTTCTAAAATATTAAGAAAATAATGTTGCTAAATATGTTTTTTGTAATATATAATGAATATTTTTGTGATATTACAAAAAATATTTTTACCGTTTTCGAACAACTTTTTTAAATACAATTTTTACTACAAAATCAACTAACAAAAAGATTTTGCTTATACTAAGAAAAATGTTTTTTCTAAAAATATGCTGAATTTCTAAGTATATTCAAAAAATTTCACAAATATCTACAGAATCCAGAAATCAGAATTTTTTTAAAATTCAAAAATGAAATCTAAACTGGAACTAGTTTCTAAAAATTCGGATATGACAAAATTCTATTTTTAAGTAAGCAAACAAACTCGAGATAGAAATTAACATTAACCATTTTCTCGCAACATTCCAAATTGGCAGACAATGAAGTGAGTGAAGACTATTGGCAACAATTTGTAGCACCCGACTTTGTAGAGACACTGCGAAACAAGCAAATAACCGAGGGCGAGGAGAATTTTGAGTACCGAGTGAAATACATTGGTTCGCCGAAACCAAAAATAATCTGGTACCACAATGGACGAATCATTCGCGATGATCACCACCGAAGGATCGAGCACAAACACATGGAGTCGGTGTTGCGAATTCGGAAAATGGACAGAGATGACCAAGGCGAGTACCGTGCCAGGATCTTCTCCTTCATGGGAGAAGCCATCTCGATTGCTGAGGTCAAAATTGGCAGAAAGGAGGAAGAGAGGAGTTTCAAGGAGGAAAAAGTAATCAAAAAAGTTATTAAAATCAAAAGGAAAAAAGAAGAAGTAGGGCAGGATAAAATTAAAGTGGACATTGAAGATGATTGTAAACCGAAAATAATGAAAATTCGGAAATCAAAAAAACAAACGGATCAAATAAAGGTGAGCGTTATGATAATATAACAAACTAACATGTAAAATGTGTACATTTAGGTGCAAGAGACTTCGGAGTTGGATGAAAAGGTAATGATTTGCGAAGATAGATTAGTGATTACACAAAAGGGAGACAAAATAGTTCAAATAGATAAAAATAACAATATAATCCAAATGCATGCTGCTCTACCCCCTCTAACCCTACTAACAAACGAGAATGAGCAAACGAAAACAAAAAGTATTTCTCAAGAAGATATTGAACAATGGGAAGAAAAAGAAATGATTGAAAATATTGATAAGATTAGTAGCGAAAAACCAAAAAAGTTAACGGATCGAAAAATGGTATTGAAGAAACCTAAAACTCCATCAGCACTGACCGAAGGTGCTTTGGATAGTTTCGATATCACATCAATCGAAGTCACACCTCAAGAGATCATTGAGATTACTGAGGATGCTGATCATACCCGAAAACTCAAATTGAAGAAACC